>JAQIWE010000604.1:0-20669 GCA_034698565.1 Campodea plusiochaeta | reverse complement strand
CTTACTTCCTAAAAATAAACGTACAGAAGCCTTATTTCTTCTTATTTCACGAGATAAGGGCTTATATCACAGAAGTATAAATCTGGCATTAGTGTATGTTCGATGGTGTATGGGAATAATATGTAATTAAGAAATGAATGCACTATTGGATGGTTAATAATAACACTCCTTCAATATTTTGCAATTAATGGATAATATAATTATTCAAGTATTTATCGATGATTTTTAAACATAACTCTAAAGCTTAAATCATAAGCACATATATATTCATGAATTTATTTAATGTGGGTGCATATAACTGGTTCAAAATAATGTAAAGATCTGTGAATTTTTTTATATACAAGTTTTAAATTTCCTGAAAATTTAGGATTATATTATTAATTTTTATCCATATATACAAAACATCACAAAGGTATGAAGTAGCGGAAGATAATAATAGATCCAATCATTAACGCTATCAGAAACCTACTTAATTAAGTACAGCTTTAAAAGAGTCAAAAATTAAAATTAATATCCTTACATTTTCAAGGCGACAGCAACATAAACATTTAATTTAGAAGTAGTAATCACGTTAATTAGTGAATATCGGCGCCATGCCCTTACAAAGTGTTGGATCTAATTTAACGACGCTGCTAATGACACCTGTATAAATTGAGACATCTCTGTATACTAGTGTCTCTCACGATACATCTTCATTACTTAGATTACATTACAAGCGTTACACCCTTTGCATTAGAAGATAAAGTAAATTTCCCCTTCTTCCTTATTTGCTTTCACTTTAATAAGAGTAATGCGTGTACATAAGCTCAAAAAAATAAGATACAAAGTTGGTAAAGAAGAAGAGGATCTTTCTAAAACGTTATTTCTTTCATCTTCAACTATTTCTGGATCTGACAGTAATGCATCTACTTCGGGGCTTTTCTTTTTTTGGACTTGTAGATTTCTCATTAGCTAAATTATATGTTTCCTTTTTACTTTTGTTCTCTTTCTTTTTTTCCTTCTATATTCTTCTACCTCCATTCTTTCTTCCTTCTCTTGAAATGCCTTTAGAAAAGCTTGTGAGTTAACCTCAGAAGGTATTTTTTTTCCTCGTGGTTTCCGCATTTTCTATCCCTTTGGACTTGTACGACAAAATAAATGTATCTTGAAGACTGGAGTCATAAAACCCGGGCTTTGAAGTATTGGGTGTATTTCTTACAGCATCATATTGTTGAATTTTATGGCGTTCTCTCTCTGCTGAACAGATAATCCAGAATCATCCGCGTATAGTCTCGTCAGGTCGAAAATATGAGCAGTCGTTTTATGTGGCAAAGGGAGTTTGAGGTATTGAGCTAGCTCACTTTGTAAAGGTGACTGTAAATAATTTTCTTGAGATATTTCATTTTGGGAAACGACTTGCGACGATTTGAACCAGTTGCCAAGAAGTTCAGTGCAAAGGGAATAGTTGGAATTGGGCAATTCAATAAATCCATACCTGCTATGTTGTATTTATTAAAGATATACGTAATTTTCGGCTTTCGATAACTTAAATAATTACTTGTATAATGTGATCATTATTTCAGAAAATATTTTATTTCATGCATTTTTCTACACTTCTCCTGCTGACTTGTAATATGTGCTGTCATTAAGATTATTTAAATTTGTATTACTAAGTATAAGATTAATTTTTAGACGAACAAGTAGTAAGCAAGTTATACTGTATGTTATAGTGCTGCTGCTCAACTTAAGAACTGGTGCTGTCAAATATTCTAAAGTGGGTGCATAAATTATATTGTGAAATGAAAATTAGCTTAATTAGTAATCTAGATAATAATAGACTGAGTATTGTATTGTTTGTTTTCGGGTGTTTTGAATGACTCCTGGCAACCACTAACGTAAGTGCGCTATTTGATTGTGACTTTTATAACGTCATTTTTCTGCATAATTTTTACATTACGTCATTTGTTTCTTCTAGAAAAGAATTTATTTCTATATCGCACATTTCCCCCTCGGATTTTATACTGTGTTTGTTACTACATACGGGGGATGCTCTTCTCTTGAACTACAGTATAAAGGAATATAGCATACCAAATCTTTTAACCAGGAAGTTGTCGAAGGTACGGTATAATACATGTACAGCAGTACAACCTCGACGTTTGTTTTCTTTATGTCTCCACCAGTTACCTTTCTAGGTTAAGAGTATTAGCATTATTGAACTGAAGATAGATTTCTCACTGACACTAATATTGTGAGAAGTTATAAGTATGGTATTATGGGTGGAATGAACTATGGTAGATAGATTTTGCTATTTCTATGAACTGAAAATATTAGATTTCATTGTAATATACATTTTCTGTCGATTTATTGATGTTCCATCCATTCCAAAAATCCTCACGATGTTGCAATGGACTTCAGTGTTTGGAAACGCTGAAATATGAATATCTAATTCTTTCAACCAGTATGAAGCCATCGTATGCCTATACATAATAAAATTAAATTCTTCACCAGTTTGATAAAAGGAACTTGTGGCTTCAGAATGAGACCAAATATATAAAAATTGGTACATTCTAACAAACGTTATTGCCTCTTAAAAGTGTGTAATATTGGTGACTCACCCCTATATTATATGGTATACTTTAAATATTTCTTGAATTTTGGAGCAGACAGTAGGAAATTTGCTAGTTTTTGACTTTCAAGATATAGTTTTTCTTCGTTTCAGCTATACTCTTTAGCCTTTAGCATAATTCATTCGGTAGTATCTCTTACTAATTTTCTGTATCACCATTACCAGCAACAGAGGATCCAAAAAGCAATTTCTTTCCATGGTTTCACACGCCATTGTAAATACTTTCTAAATGTTTCAGCCACTTATCCGACTGTTTGTTCTTTTCTAATGCTCCTTGTGTCTCCTCGTCACCCTGTATGCATTTCAGAGAATTTAAAACACTATGGTGATATCCTTCCTCTCTTTGACAGCTTTAAAATCCAATTAGCCAAGGCTTCCTCCTCTTCCCGAGCAGTAAGATAAGTAGCTCTTACAAACTTTCTAGATGCTTCTGGTACACGTCCAGATAATTTATCAAGCAGTGTTGCGTAAGAAACTCGCAAATTGTAGGATATACCTCGTACATGGAAAGTCGATTGTTACGAACTTATTCTATAACATTTTTCAAGTCTTCTTCGCTGTAATTGAAAAATGTTCTTGATATCTTTTTTTCTGCATCATTGGAGAGTAGATAATGTGCTACGGGAGTAAAGATGTCTCTCACGGAAGTGTAGTTTCCGAAACTTGACATTTTCTTTTGTAACGTATTATCTGCACTAACACTGTAAATAAGTACAAAGTACGTTTGCTTATAACATACATACATACTATATATAAAGTAAATGGATCCCAAGTATAGTCAAATGCAGAACAACAAAATTAATGAAAGCAAACTACTAAATTCATTGAAGGCACTTTTTCAGTGCAAGTTATTGTCTCAAATTATATGGAAAACGTTAGAATATAGCAATTACAATATAACAAACTTAGCCTTATCTTTCCTCAAAAGTGCAAGTATAAAAATATTCCAAATTATCAAAACTGGAAGAAATCTATATACTTCTGCACAACAATTGAACAATATTAAAAAAATGTAATTTAGTTTACGATGTAAAATAAAGTTTACTGTACTAATAACTTCCCAATTTTTACGGTATCAAAGATAATAAATTCAGTTTAATAAGAAAACTGTTAGAGAGAACTGTGGCTATAGATATATTTCATATTCTTGTATTCTTTGTATTTCACTTATCTAGTCAAAGGTGGGACATTTCGTCAAATAATATTCAATCATCTTATTAATTATATTTTAAACTGCAATATGCAATAGCAAATTCCAAAAGTGCTTAATTAAAATTACTAGGAATTGTGAAAATATGAGATAGTTTACGTATGTCCCTATCCATGAAGGACTAATAATATTACTTGCCCTTTTCGACGAAAATGCTGTATTTAGATGAAATTCAATGAAATTATCAGAAATTATACAATATTATGACGATCTATCTTCAGTGGTTCATGATTCATGTTTGAATCGGGCACAAGCTAATGAAGGTCGCTTTTTCTTGATATATAGTGATGTTGCTGATTCATTGTACAGGCGAAACTTAAAATAATATTCGAATTTAACACAGTTAATGTTTTCTTTTTCACCTTCAAAAAATGCATAGGTTTTTCTAAAGTGTTCCCAATGAATTCATTTCTAATTACTGACCCTGGAAGAAGGTTTCTGTTTGATATTCGGAAACTTCTTTAGTCCTTCTTGTACATCAATTTCTCTGTGCTGATACCGCAACCTTCTTTAGTTTATGTCTTATTTAAGCATGAACCAATGGACATTTAGTGCTATATTCATTTTTATTCAGGAGGTTATCGAAATATCTCTTCATTACATTATCTGGTTGCTACATAATAATGTACTATTGTTTCTTTAAGGGTGGGCCAAAGCAATAATAATCCATCCTCATAATGTGAAAAAGTTTTGTTCATTGGAAATTATTAGAAATCAGAATTCAGGAGAAGAAATGAACCAGCAATACACGTATGTCGAGTTTTACGCAACAATTGGTTGTACTATCATTTATCAATATTTACGGAAATTTCACTTCTCTATACTTCCTATTGGCTAGCAAATTTATGTAGGCCTTTCTCACTTGAGTTTTCATTTTCTTATTATAGAAAGCATACTGTATAAGTTAGTAATATTATACGTTAAAAATTATTATTATTATTATACTATCTTGTTCCGTAATGTTGCATCACAAAAAATTTATTCACACAATTTTTTGTAAAGTTTTCCTATCTTATAATCACGTACATCGTTAATTAAAAGCATCCTGATTTATGCTATTTACATAGCAAAATGTTTTCTGTACCATAAAATATCATGTAAAACAATAACATTTTCTAAAAACATATTTAAATATTTCCAAGATGAATTATTCTCCCGTTTTTTATTGCCTTTTCCCCTTAAGCATTGCGGTTTTAAAAATCTAAAGTATAGTGTCTTGTGCTTTTCATATTCTGCATCCTCGTTTGCACCTCAACAATTGAAGCTACTATAGGCAAAAATAAGATTTTTACATAGACATAAAAGATTGGGCTCTATTTTATTTCCTTTCTTATTATGAAAAAAAAAAGTGAAATTGTGAAAGTAATATTGTAAACGAGAGTATAATTTCGAAATATTATTGTATTCTGTTACCAATGTTTTCAGTACAACCAGTCAACCAATAACCTATGGGAAGAACAGTGCAGTTTAGAACGCAGAAATGGAAATAATATCCAGTGATGAAAAACTAGAGTTATTTTTATTTTAGTTTCCAGCCCTTTTTATATGCGACCTGCAGCGAAGCGCAGAAACCATCTATTGTCCTCGGTATGTCCGTCCGTCTGTCTGTCCGTCCGACGCGAGAAACAGCGCCTAAACGGCTAGAGATAGGTATAGGGAAGTATATGAAAAAAATTCTCCGAAAACATAATCAAGTTTACATTTTCATTTTCGAGTCGAATCTCGAGTCGATAAATTCGATAACGGCACGAGATAGATATAGGGAACCATATATTTAATCGAAGGACGATTTTATCCGTTTTATCCTGATTCCAAAAATGGTTCGATTTTTAAAATTCGACCAAAGTTCGACGATGATCAAATCGGTCAATATTTTACAAAATGTCGAGTCGATATATCAAATAACGGCCATCAAATCTGTGTGTATTAAAGTATAAAAAAGTATAATAGTAAAAGTTCTCAATAATATATTGTCATGCCACGTATTAATTTTCGAGTCGATCGATATCGAATCGATAATATTCCGATAACTGTTAGAGACAGGTACAACAAACTGTAAAGCAATAATTCGAAAGACGTTTTATTCTGATTCTAAATAAGTGTCAATTTTAAGTTTAATTTTTTTAATGTTTTTATAAAAGCCCTGGGCTATATGGTCGTATCTTTATTAACGCTAATAGCGTTTAATTCTACTTGTGTAAATAATTATCTCATTACGATTGTGTACAGCATTTTAAAATATTTGTAGAATTGTACACTTGTACAGTTGTAGTTTCTTTTCTTATTGTTTTACAGTTAATTTAAAATGTTTTGAGCACTGACCTTCAAGAACACCGTCTGTAGATTTTATATATACAGTAAAAATTTAATTTGTTTATATATACTTTCTTAGATATCAATAACGAGGAGTTGACAACTCAGGAAGTCAAATGTACAAACATTTTTTCAGTCTAGGAAGTCATCAACCAGTCAAGGAAATGTTCTAGTCCGTCTAGGCAGTCATTTATCAGTTCAAGAAATCTTGTCAGTCAAGGTAAGGAAAGCATCAGTCAGGTGTACAAAATTTTCTAAGTGGTACACCTCGTTCTATAATCTTCATTTTATGCTTTAAATGGCGGTAACTGGAGCCATGCCGCTATAGAAAATATCATATCATATCGTTTTCGAGAATAACTTTCATATTCGTTAATAATGACGACAAATTTCTATTCAATACAAGTATAGAAACTCACACTGAATTTTACGAGCGAAGGAAACCTACAGTCGATGATAGTATACTGTATACAGTAACTTTGAAACTATAAACAATTTAGTTAACGCTTCTAATGTATATAGTTCTCCCACGCTTTGTTTCCACGGTCAGGTCTTCATTACTGTTTCCGTTTCCTCATAATAGAATAAGAACGTACTTTAGCACGAAACTCCACTTCAACTCGCCTACCATGTTTGAAGTCTGCTATATATGTATAAGAGAAAATACGCGATGAATTGTTAGTTTAGTATTGTACTTTAAATGTTTGTTTAGTGATATCAAAGGGTCTTTTAATTATTCAGTTTTACATCAACGTTGTCAAGAATGTAATCAGAACGGATGTTGACTTTTTTCAAGAACTTCAAAAATATTCCATGTAACTTACGAGTCGTCCACAATGCTTACGCTAATGATACACTACAGCATAAAGTTATATAACGCTATCTTTTATCGACTATTTCTGTCTAAACTGCTGGTATATTAGTTTCATATTGCTAAAAACATAATGTGTTTATTTCGGAGAATCAGACTTACTATTAAATAAGGAAGAATGTCAAAGCAAATCTCACTTAATCATGAGTACTGGTATATGTACCATTATATTTAACAGCTTATGCACTGTTATCCTGAAATCGGTTAAATACGATATCACAGTATATCATTGACGCATTAAGACAATATATGTTATTATTTGCTTTAATATTTTGAGATTTTTTTGTGTTTCATATTATTTATCTTAATTTATCGTCTATTATAAATGATCGAAATTATTTAACAGATTTTCATTTTCGGAGCAATAAAAATGAGCATGATTATAATATATTTCACAAAATCCCAAACTAGATTTTAATGAAGCTCTACTGTTAAATTGTATATGAATGAAATTTAATGTCTTAATAACAAAATAGTAATTCTACTGACGCTTCCTTCGCACCCCTATATCTGAAATTCTTTGAAAGCAAGTAGACATAAAATATCAATTCCGTCCTGCATTATTTATTGAAATATATTCACCTGATTCGAAACCATGAAGTCAAAGACATTACTTTTCATTGAACCTTCATCCATCTCTGGGGTAATATATAATAAAGTAATTTAAGGGGAGTATAATAAAGCACTTTAGTTCACCGTTGAGTAATATTTGTAGTGGATCATCTATATACGGAAAGAGGTGAGGAGGAACACGTAAACGCTTTACCTCTCACAATAGGGAGTGGTGACAAAAGTTGTGCAAGTATAATAGACTGATTGTTTTCTATTATAATAGTTTGAAACTCATTAATAAAGTATTACCCAGGAGATAATAAATATAGTTTCCAGCACATAAACAGACTCATAATCAGAGTTAACAGATTATTTACCGAGATCGTAAGTGCATTAGCCCCTCTTTCACCCTATTTGCACGCTCTATTGTGAGAAAAAAATGAAACAAAAACAGTTCAATATTGAGTGGGCCATATTGTTCTTTTATTGGTAGAGTTTTTATCGTCCCCTTTCGAAAATGAATTTTGGAATAAAGAGTTACATTGTGTATCTTTAATGATGAGAATGTAACAAAAAAATACGCCGGGAATCTGTGAATGTAAAAATATTTACGTATAGCTTTATTTAATAAGAAAGTACTAACATTTGAATTGTTGAGAAGATATTTTTACGGAATATAAAGTCTGTTATTGCACTATTATCATTTTTAAACACACGCACAAAAAAAGCCGGCTTTTTATACTGATTTTTGTACAGTAAATCAATATTTTCAAATAAAAATAATATATTATGGAAACATTTCATGTAAGAGTTCTCATGTTCTCTACATTATGTAGCTCCAAACGTAATGCTTCAACTACTGTACATAGTATAATATTATTTAAATTTCTGCTGTATTTACATTTCATGCAGGAAAATACATTACGATAATGCTATATTCATGAACGCATAATAACACATTGTTTTTTAAAATATTACTGCATTAATACAATGAATTTAACATACCGAAATGCATAAATAGTTTATGAATCCGTTAATTCCCATCTGAATGTTTTTTTAATTCTGCAAATCCATTAGCAATTATTTGTCCTATATGACATACAGTAGCAATGTTTCAGGAATTAATACCACCTGATTGGAAGTGCAGTTTCTGCTTAATAAAATCATGATATGATAATATAATTATGAATGAAAACTCTTCTTAATCAAATAACTAATTTGAAAAGTTTCAATCTACAGAAAAAATGTTTCACCAGGAAGTGAGGACGAGAAGAAAAGTTTGTAACGAAAAGTTAAAAGGAAAATGCTGAAGAATTAACTTATGAGACATTGAAAACGAATCCTAGAAAGTTAATCTTTCATTATGATTACTGTATATTATGTCAGCGCGTTTAAATATCTCGTTCTTGTTCCGAGCAGAAGTAATATTCAACACTTAGTGATTTAAATCCTGAAAATGATAATTAAATTATTTTTAAATTATTATATAAATTATCATTTTTTCAACTCTGATTAATTTTTTAATCAGAGTTGAAAACTTTGCTAATAAACGGTATAAACTTTTAAATCAAAGTAATACAAATGTGTGACAGACTAATCTATACTTACTAGGTCTACACTTGTACGCTATTTCGATGAACTTTTGTGCTCCTGGGCATGGATCGCCTCCCATTAATTTCGGCGAAGTTTGAAACTTACACGTTCGTTTCTTCTGACAACTGCTCACCACCATCTGCAAAAGAGAATACTGAACATTTCATTAGTAAGCCCGTTCCAATAAGAATCATTATTCATTCAAAAGTTTAATATTTTATAACAACACGGCAATTTCAGATACGAAAACTTTTTATATCATTTCTGTAGATTTTCCTATAGAGAATTTAGTATGAATCCCACCCTTTTTTACATGCAAATTCCACCCACTTTCCGATGGATATGAGAATTACGAGAAGGAAGTGGAATAATTCTTTTGGCTGCTTTCCAATTGATACTTTCGATAAGAATCCGCTAAATTTGACAACGGGGAACCATATATATTCTTTGAATGGCGATCTTAATGCACTAAAAGATTTTACCATTTCGAACATGACATACATTAATTAAGAGTGGCGTTTTGAGGAGAAAAGAAGTTGGTCTTACTTTTCTTACAGATTAAAACTCAAACTCTTAGTGCTCGAGCAGCGTTTTTAATAATGAGACATGACAACTTGAGATGTGACGTTTTTAAAACTTGCTTTACTACGCTGTATAAAGGAGTAATCTATTGCGTTAATAACATTATGGAGAACTCGGGCTATAGGAATTTTAGAGTTGCAGTTCTGACAATATTTCTTTATAATATCTGAGCAAGAGAATTAACAGACGAGTGTACATCAAAATATTATATTAAATTTATTAGCCACAATTTCACAGAGTAAGAGACATTGTGATTTAGTTCGAAAAAAGTTTTTTTAATTTCTATTAAATACAGCACCTTCACATTGTAACAAATTGGAACACATCTTAATTGAATTTTCTTTTCAATGCATTATTACATTTATGTTCAATCTTTTTCTGTTTACTCATTACTAAAGCAAATAACGAAGTCAAATAGCAGAGCCTCTTCTCTTTATTGATGTTTATTTTCCTTAAAAGCGATTCTTAATATGCTTAAAAGCTTCACGCTCTGTAGTCTATATTCATGACACCGGTAAATATACATTCTTCAGAAATCATACGATGTATTTTAGAAAACGTCAGAGGAATTTAAAGAATGTGTAGGGAATTAAAGCAACTTCATACATTATATTTGAAGTTATTACATTCTTAGGAATGCAAAATACATTATGAGATATATCTGTCTTTGACACTCCTGACAAATTAAAGCAATGTTAGTACTTTAATTGTGAAAATTTATACACCGTAAAAGAGTATATCAGCTTTGAAGAATATTAAAAGGCATTCAGTTACAATAATAGATTAATGTTCAAAATAGAAAATTACCATTTACTGATGTTTGCAAAATATTTTGAGATCTTTTTTGTTGATGCTGCTGCAATTATTATTTATAAACAATAAATAATAGTAATTTTGTCTGTTGATTTATTCATATTTTAGTAGAATCTAGAACATGACAATATAACAAGCAAATTAAATGAGGTACAGTATATTCTTACGACTGTTCTTTCTCTTACACAGGAACTAGAAATATTCCAAATTAACTGTGCATATAATGCTGATGTGTTTTAATTATAATTATTACCGGTACATTAAGCTGTTAAGTATTCTCAACATTTCAGGATTGCAATAATTAATCCAGTTGACAAAGTTCTATAGTAAATTGACCTAGGTTTTGAATTTAAAATTTCCAGCTTCAGACATTTTTAATTTTGTTTATTGTTTCTGACCAACTGCGGCGTTTTAACCGTAAAATATCACGGATAATAGAAAACACTTAGCCTTCTCTGTATATAATTTGTTTGCTACCGGTTTCGGTCTCAGACCATCATCGGGTAATCTACATGATTGTAAAGAGAGATACAGAATAAAATATTGAATTGTATAATTAAATAATATAAAACTTACCAATATTAAAACATTACTTTGAACACTTTAAAAACACACATACTAAATGAACAACTGTACTGACAACTGATAAAAATAACATTGAACTGTTGAATGATTAAAATGACAGTGTGTGTACGCGTTACAGCAAAGCGAACAATATTGGATGAAATATAGCTACTTTTTAAACGGAAGATAGCATATTGAAAAGTCGAAATCAAGACTTCATTTTTTCCAGAAGTAATTTGGTTATTCTGTATACCGCAATCTCTGATCTTGCCACTGATAAAAAATAACTTGGAAGCACAGTATTCAAATTGTATTATTATTACAAGCATAGCTTATTTATAAACATTTTTATGATGGAATATACCCAGCAAGCGAATAAATCATATAAATTTTGCAAATTAAAATAAATTATAAAATGTATATTTCATACACTTTTGTATTTTTTATATTTAGTTCTGATAAAAAAAATACGAAGCAGACTACTGAATTCCCTGAAATCAATATTTCAAAATCTCACTTGATCGTTTATTTATTTCAAAACCCTAATCTAACCTTCCTTGAAAACACAGTTACTGTGATGACAAAAAGAAGTTATTAATCAATCTGTGCTCATAAAGATAACAGAGTACAGTAACAAACAACCTTTTATTGGCGTAATTGAGCAGACATTTATTTTGTGCTACTAGAAACTGCTGTTTACAATGAAATCATTATTTCAAAGGATCGAGTTCTTTGTGAATTATTGAGGTAAACCATTTGATTAGTAATCAAAGGATCAATGTTAATTTAATTACTTGCAAACACAAAATCAGATAATGCTGCAGTAGAACAATGACGCTGTTCTGCTGGTGGATTGCAAGAAATGCATTGTTAGAAGCTATGCCATTGTTATTTACGATAAACAAACAGTGTTGATGGTGTTACTAATTGTAAATTTAGTTGTAATTTAATATGTGGTGAAAATAGAAACGATAAAAAGGAATTAAAGTGCTGATATAATTAAAAAGGAAAAATATGAGTGATAAAGAAATAATACTGAAAGAGAGAAATTTACATTATAGTAATGCAAAGACAGCATTAAACAAATGTAATGTGGTAAATTGAAGCATTCATAATGTTCAATAATATTTCATTTAGTTCCATAATCTATAGTATTATAATATATAATGTAATAGTTACTGTATCAGCACGAAAATCTAAAGTGCAAAGTACAAACCTATAATAATGGTCATATATTACTGTTATTATTTTATTAAGCAGTCAGACTTCAGTTTACCAATTAATTTAAGTAAATAATTGGAGACATACGAATACCAACTATCATCGCGCCACTTACATATCTCATACAAAGGATACCAAATCTAAAATTTCAAGCTTTGGAACTTTGATGTTCACAGGCGGCAGTTTTCAAAATGTGCTTAGTTAAATATGACAAATTATATCAATCTAAAAAAGACGAAAATATTGATAAAGTTTGATATAATATGATCAGTACGTTACTATACGTTTTCGCCTGTCATTGCGTGAACATTTGTTTTTATTGTCCACTTCAAAATGAAATGTTGTACGGAAATAAAGTAATAAGAGGAGGAGTTGTAGCATATTTTTTCATCCCATCGAAATTTGTTACCATACGTATAATTTACATTAACGCTGGTATATGAAAATTATGACCGTTTAAGGTATATCATTTATAATGGTGCTATAATATGTAAAACGTTCGTAGGTCCGTTCAATTGCATTTCATTGCTCCGCAATAACTGACTTTAAAATGGGATAGGTGTCTATAGAACATCTATGAAAATATATTTACAATACTTTTGTTTCGTTAATCGTTGATGTTATTGTGTCCCGTTTCTGTTAATGTATACAATCTCAAATATATTTTATATATATGCAATAGATCCGGTTAGTTGAAAAGACAATTTACATGTTCAACATTTTCTTGTGAAAGACAATTTCACGATCAGAGGAAGTATTGTTGAGGTGTCGCAATACAGGAGAGTAAAGTGATAACGTATGTATAGCAAAATATATTAATATGAGACACCCGAGAAAACAGACATATTCTAAATTCCCGTAAGAAGACAAAGTGACTTTTAGATTCAGTTTATATTGGATGTTTTCAGAAAATTGAGATTTATTTATCTATTTTTACTGATAATTTACTCATTTGCAATGTTATTATAGAAATTAATGTTCTATCTTTAATAATAAGCTCAAACACACTAGGTTAAAAATGGCGGTAATAAATGCATTTCATATATGGTTATCTTTAAGAACTCTGCACTCATTTTTAACAGTGAATCCTTTGCTTGCTTGGTTTTGCAGTTTGTGACTGCATTCGTTTACTTTACTTATTTTCTGCAGAATGGTTTTTATTCTTTAATCTTTGAGGATACTCTTATATAAGTTAGTTGCTGTTCATTATTGCATCCAAAAATGATAGAACTGTAAGAGATTCAAATTATAATTTTAAATTGTACAGCTTACAGATGTCTGGTAGAAAATTTCACACTAAATAACTTATGGAGCAAAAGCATTTTACTAAATAATTCGTACAGTGGCCCCTGCACTAACTTAATGTTCTTTCCTTGAAATCGCATTATCATTTTAAACAAACTTAATTATACATGAGATGACACAAGAGACAAAGAGTATGTTCATTCATGTTGAACACTCCTTAAAACACTTAAGTCTGCTGGAGAATTATGGTTTCACGAGTCCCTCAATTTACATAAATATATTACAACACATTCAAATTAGAAGGATGATCAGATTAGGGAATTTTACATGTTTAAAATGTATTGTTTTGCGAAGAAGGAAGGTCGTATTTTAAATGTTGCTTAGATGAAGAGGGTTTTATCCTTCAATATAAATTATATGAAGTTTTCATCAGCATAATACATTAAATAAACTTTAGTTTTGTAACTTTTTTTTTATCAAGGGATTTTTAAAGTTGGTTCATTTATGTACTGTCTAGCTAAATAAAATGGTCACCCGAACAAATAGTTGTCCACAATCAATTATGTTTATTTTATTCATATTCCCAATATTATCTGATTGATCCCTCTTCAAACCATCTGATCGATCATGTTCATAGAAGAAAGTATCTAGTGCCTTAAAGAAATAGATTTTCTATTTCTTATAGGCAAAAGCAATTTTCATAATTTTGACGATACTAATCTGTACTCTCAAGCAGAAAAAAATCAAATAAAGTTTTATATTTAATTATTTATATTATTTAATATATTTGGTTCCAAATAGGTCCCAATTATATTTCAAGTTTTCAACCCTACATATTTCTATATATAAACCAATAGCAATAGATATACTTTTTATTTGTAGAAGTATTTCACTAAAAGAAACTGTGAGTTTTAACTCATTTGAATTGCCATCGCATTGTATAAAATCATTAATAATGCTAATCATTATCATCGAACTTTATTTTAAAGAAAAGCGATATTTGATGGTCCGGCCAATATTCCCAAGGTTTTTATAACCTTCGACATTATTAGAATTTGTAAAGAAAAATATTATTATCAAGAATTTGAATTAAGGAAAGCCTCCCAAGGGCTTGAATTAAATTAAACGAGACAAAAACGTACTCTTTAATGTATCAACTTTCAGCTGCTGCTTAATTAAACAATTTGAAGAGTTTTCCATTCTTTTGTAGAGAAAGAAGCGTCTTTCAAGATTCACATAAATCAAAAGTAATTATCTGTGGAAAAAGAAAATGTACAACAGACTTTTAAAACCAACAGTCTACATGGAAATGAATTAAAAGTAAAAGTGAATGTGTACTGAAATAAAGCTGGCTTTAAGTCAAAAATAGAAATAATTTTATTAAGGTTGAACAAGCAGTTTAAGGTGATTTCTTCTGGACGTCTACAAGACACAAAAGTTATTAATGTTGTACAAAAAGAATCTTTGTACGATTGTATTCTTCAAAAAAGAAAAAGAACCATACACTTTGTTAACTTAACTGTAAGAATACTTATGTTAGTTATGTATTAAAGTACATCTTACTGTCTATATGAATTCAAACTTAATTATCTTATGTTTTTTTTTCGATTTCTATAAGAATTGCCGAATTACATTTTAAAGAATCAAAATGCAGAAAAATGTAAATGATTAATTTCTTTTTAGATGCGACATGCGGCGAAGCGCAGAAAGCATCTATCTCAGTATGTCCGTCCGTCTGTCTGTCTGTCGTGAGAAACAGCTCCTAAACGGCTGGAGATAGGTATATAGGGAAGTGTGTAGAGAAAATTCTCTGAAAAAATAATCCAGTTCACATTTTCATTTTCGAGTCGATCGATCAAATTTTGACGAATCTCGAGTCGATAAATCCGATAACCATTAGAGATTGTACTTATTCGAAGGGCGATTTCATCCTGATTCCAGAAATGGTTAGGTTTTTCAAATTCGACCGAAATTCAACGAATATCAAATCCGTCAATATTGCACGAATATCGAGTCGATATATCCAATAACGGACACATCTGTAGGTATTGAAAAGTACATAGTAAAAGTTCTCAGTAATATACTATCATGCCACATATTAATTTTCGAGTCGGTCGATCGAACTTTGACTACTATCGAATCAATAATATTCCGATAATTGTTAGAGACAGGTATAGCAAACTATAAGACAATAAATTGAAAGACAATTTTTTCTGATTCTAAGTAAAAGTGTCAATTTTATGTTTCATATCTTTACATGTTTTCATAAAAGCACTGGTCTATATGGTCGCATCTTTATTAACGCTAACAGCGTTTAATTCTACTTTTTAAGTATACGATGTATTACAAGCGTGTTCCTGTTTATAAATTAATGTGATTCACTTACTTGAAAGGTAATAAAATAAAGTTTCTTTGTTGGTATATTCCATTTTCAAAAATAATGTTTATCTAATGTACAGTATACTGTGCTATTGTGCCTTTATCATTTAAACTTAGAATTCTGTAGGAAATTCAAGTAAAGAGTTAGCGGTGAAAAAGTTATGCGCTGCTCCTTTTTTTGATAAGGGACTAATTTGTAAGTGAAATATAGACTGCATTCATTATACGGGGTGTCCATAAAGTTTTTAAACTCCAAGTTTTAAAAATATTTTGGGTGTACTGTAGTTCGATTACATGAAGTGCAGTCTTTATGGTGTGAATGACATTTTGAAAGAGCAATAATAAGGGATGGATCATGTTTTAAACCTGTAAGAAATAAGATGAAATATGTTTATAGGTTGATCGAATATAAATCCGAAAATAATACTGCGCAAAGTTTGAATATGTAGAAATATAGGTAATTCCAAAATATAATGTTAAGTTTAACCCATTGCTGCTTTTAGTCTATATTTCTGTAAGGTTGTAAGTAAATTTTGCACGCACTTAGACACAAAGAGCTTGACAAATATGATTCTCTCAGTTCAATCTTTGAATTTAGAAACTTTATAAAAATATTAATCAATGGTATCAAGGGTAATTTCTGGCATATGATGTAATTGGATATGTTCTGTTTCTTATGCTAGTGGGTAGGGTCACTGCATTTGCAATTAATAAGGAGTAGAGCAGAATATAATTATGTTTCGAGGGTGGGTTGATGATATAAAAAAAAGAAATATTTATTAGAATAACTATGAGATTAAATACCGTATATTACTATACCGGTTACAAAAGCCTGCTATTTTGGTGGACGAACATAATCAACAGTAAAAATAAGTATTGATTTATTACTCTAGTGTATATAATACCAGCAAATATGTATTTACTGTTTCTATTCGCGCCAGTATTAATACTTTAATATAAATAATATATTATTTTTTTCAGAACTTTTATAACACATTTTTCCAAGCAAGTAGATACGGTGCAATGTAACGGTTAACAATTTCCATATTATACAAAGTTTTGAGAATAGTATATATGATAACGGTCCCACAATGATTCTATGGGATTTATATTTGACTATCACTATGTAGAAGTTATAATTACTCACAGAAATATTGTTTCTCTTGTATTTCCTTTCTATCTCAGGCGCTTAATTAATGAGCAGTACTATTCAATTTTATATTTATAAAACTCACAATATTAATTTAAATATCACATACATTATTATATTTCACTGAATATTAACGAAATCTGTGATCTGAAAGTCTGGTACATGCCGACATAAAAAAGGACCCTTGATATCACAAACAAGGAAGTACCTTCACCTACAATGTACTGTAGCTCGGAAAGAATGGTGTTAGGATATAGAAAAGAGTGTCAGATCACGGTGTCGCCACATAAAGTCTCATCAAGCATATTAATCTATACCAGTATACTAATCTTTAGGTATACTACTGTATGAGTGTATATTCATTGGGATTTTATTGACAAAATGCATATCACGTTTTATCAAATATAAGCGAAATCTTCGTTTTAGTATACGAGTAACTCAGTTATGATTTAACCATTCAACAATCCAGTCTTTCTGAATATTCCATATTATTTTAGTTCATGAGATTGCGAGTTGAATGTTGTAGTGAATTTGTACATCCCTACTGTAAGTCTCGTGGGTATCGTTGGCACTTCACTTTATATCCCCAGAGTAACAATGTCACGAAATCATGTAATGTGGATGGGAAAAAATAGAGGGAGAAAGAGTTTGGAACTGAAGTTATCAGACTTTTTGCCAACAATTATCTTGTCCAAATGAATTACATATCTCTGTGCCTGTTATGGTTATTTAATGCTAATTTATTGCCATGAAAGAGTAAAATTATTAGCAAAAATGAGCCATACCCTGTTGCAAAAAATATTACATTGGTATAAAGTAAAAAGAAAGAGAGAGAGCCATGCATTGGCTATAGTGCGTATGACCTATGGCGACGTCACTAAACAGGGGGTTCGAGTCCTGAAAACTGTAACAAAGTTTGGACCATCGTCTCCGGTAAAATCACAAATGTAAGTTCATGTGGAAACTTTG
Source organism: Campodea plusiochaeta (assembly GCA_034698565.1). NCBI lineage: Eukaryota > Metazoa > Arthropoda > Diplura > Rhabdura > Campodeidae > Campodea > Campodea plusiochaeta. Next base: position 2,602 of record JAQIWE010000604.1, on the reverse strand, counting down.
ATAATTACAAAGGTAAGCACAGATTCTTACATATCATTGCGCTTCTTAAATCTTTCCAGCTCGGAAGAGTTTACATCAGTAACAAATTGTAGTTAAAATAAGTCTACATAATATCAATACAGTATTAAAAGTAACAGTAAGAGGTAAATCCAACAATATTACAGAAAATATCTGAAATTCTCTCTACCATAGTTTCCTGAATTTGATAATATTAAAAATTTAATGATATAATATATTATAGGCTGCCTATAATTTATCGTTATACGGAAGATATTTAATGAGCAAATATAAGTATTTTGGAACAAAAACTTGCATCTCATCACTGCGCTAGAATCTTCCTTATCTATTCTACTTAATTCCATAGTGATTCCAATTTATTTCAATTTAATTCCAGTGATTCCGGCTGGTTCAATAAATCATCGAATAATTTGTGCAAGGAGATTCCATTCAACGATTCACCTCTCGATTTTTGCCATGTCTTTGTTGTCTTATATCAGAATATAATTATATAAAATTCCTTCTGTCATTTCACTGTAATTTCTAGAAGGTATAATGACCGTTAAATTATATGCATAAGCAAGATGTAATAGACAATTAAATGCAGTAGATGTATCTTGTTTAGACGTCCACATTCCATATTTTTCAATTAACACAGAATCTAAAACAAACTCTCAAAAAGTTCAACCCATTACAATATAATGAAACTGAAATAAATCATAACTGTTGGCAAGACAAAGCACTGTAGAGTACGTGCTATAACCTTGAAAATAATGCTGTTTCTGTACCCTCTAACTCATATTTCAAGAGCATACTAGAACCAAGGGAATATATACTATATAGACAGAGGTGTGCTGAGTAAAATCATATGTCATTCCTATAAATGTGTGGAATAAACTTTGCTGTTTCTGGTGAAAAATTATCGACCAGTAAATCATTTAAATCCTCATTCGTAAATCTTGTACGATTTATGACGGGTGCTGCACACACAAATCACCATATCAGCATGCTTTTATTCCAAGAAAGTCGATAACAAATTTGAATGTAGATGATGTCTACTTGTGAAAATATAACTTTTGCTTGTTGTATACCACGGAAAAGAATTTTCTTTTTGAAATGCTTTACTACAATCTTTGTAATGTTTGTGTTATAATTTATAAAAAAACGTAATTAGAAATTTATGTGCTCTGTATGAAGGCACAGTCTTTTGTTTTCCATAGTAGGTTGGTTCATAATTTCAAATCTCAGTAAAAATGACCAGTAAATGCAATTCAGTATTTTGTTACATGATCTAAAAGTGGATAAAATAGTTTGTTTATGCTATATGGTTTCTGACAGTTTCATGTAGTTTTGTTATCATCTGTAGTAGTGGAAACTATATGTACCAGAAAGAAATTATAGCAATACTATTACCGGAAATGGCCCACCTGGTGATTGGGAGAGAAGCACGCCAGCAAAACTCCTGGTATATCTTCAGTATAACTACATACTTTTAGAAAGTGCTGTATCTCCTGGAAAACTACATACTTTTAGAAAGTTTTTCTTCCAAATTTCTGCTTTCTCTAACCAACAGTATTAACAACCTGGCAAACCAATAGGCTATAAAAAAAACTATAAATACCATAAATACATAGACAGTTACCTAAAGATGTCGATTTTTAGCAGAGAAGAATATTTATTCAATATTATACAAAAGATATAAAGTCAACATGACTGCTGTTCTTGATTTAGACTGTTTAGAACTGATTGAAATTACATGGATTAAGGTTTTAATCGGTTCTTTTAAAGCATTGGTCTATTTCTTTATGAGAGAAAGGATTCATTCATGTTCAATATGGATTTGATTGATTAAAAACTCCATTTGAGCGTTGACAATCATCTGATAAGCATTAATAAATCATCTGATAATTAAAAGTTTAATAGTTTTATAATGGTGGATTTCTTATTATCTCTTAGAATATCACTCTTGCTGAAATATAATTATGTAACGCCTATATAGTCATGTACAAAATACAATGTATAGTTGCTATCTGCATACGCTTATAAACAGTGTAACAGTATTTTTCAGGTTACTGCGATAGAGCTTTCAGATGCACTACAGCACTGCTACTGCTAATGAAGCGACAAAAGAGTCATATAAATTAGCAAATTATTTCGACTTTTAGAAAGGGATTCGCGTTTATACATGTTTTCGCTAAATTATCATGAAATTATAACCTTTTCAGGAAGTACTATAGTACACAAGGGGAAATATGCACCATAATTGTTCAAATTCATGTTAATGGTGTCATAAAAATGCAAGCCATTCAAACGGTCATGAAGTTCTAGGTTCAACATAATGTACTGTACGCAGCTAAACATAGAACTGCATTAATAATGTGGTATAACATGTATAATAATTTAAATCCATATGAAAACATGTTGTTGTATGTATCCTCTAATGACTCCATGTCAAATTTCAATATTACAAGTTATGTTTATTTATAGTTATATATTTATGAAATGTTATTATTACTACAGAAATATTAGTAGTATAATGTATCTAAATTGGTGTACAAATAAAGTTATTTGTTTATGTAAGGTTCAGTTCCATTTGCTTGATTGT
>JAQIWE010000603.1:0-20691 GCA_034698565.1 Campodea plusiochaeta | reverse complement strand
TCTGGAGCTCATTACTGATCAATTTCTCCCAAATTCTTGGAACGACTATACCTTCAGTTAGATTTAATTTCTCTACACCGTCAGTTTTTATGAGAATAAAGTATATAATTTGTTGAATCCTGAATTGATTCATCTTGTAAAATAAAAAAATAGTCAAAAGATAGAAGATGGTAAATAAGATTGTTGCAACTCTGTCATAATGCAAAACAGCTCTCAACCAATATTTTAAACATCGATTCAATTTTTCCAGACAATTTCCTCTAATCTACTACTTATGTTTCAGCGTGTGTACATAGCCTCATCCCGTCAATTGAAACGTTTGGAATCAATCTCTCGCTCTCCAATCTATTCACACTTTGGTGAAACATTAGCAGGTGCTTCATGTATAAGAGCTTATAATGAGCAAGAAAGATTTATGTTGGAATCAGAAGAAAAAGTTGATGCTAATCAAAGCTGTAATTATCACAGTGTTATTGCTGAAAGGTAGGAGAAATATTATTATAGGTATTTATATTAAAAATTGTGTAAATAAATTTAGTGGAGGTTAAAATAGATCAAGTAGAGGTTTTATTGAAATTTGCTTGCTTTTTTTGTGTTAGGAAAAGGTTTAAAGGACACTTTTAGCTCACCTTGGGATAGGTTTGATGTAAACCTTTTCCTAATACCATGCTCCCTTCCAAACAAACCCTTTCTGTTAGATTTTTTTGTGTTTACTCAAGTTTTTGACTTCAGGTGATGAAGAACATATTTGTTGACTTTATAAATAATTTATCAGTATCTGCACTAAGTCATTTATGTTAATGCAATGTGTACTATTTTTACATAATTCAAGAGTAAAATTAAAATTGGCATGTACAGGCTTAGATGTATGAATTCTGCTAATAATTTCACTTTTAACTTAATATTAAATCTTCAATTCAGATTCAAGAAGCGGGACCTCTAAACTTCGTCGATTACTTATTAGAGGGAGATATTCACAATAATTCCTCAGTTGTGGAAAAGAGAAAAATGAACAATAATGCCACAAGAATTACATCAGAGTTTTACATATGTTTATATTCTCCTTTTCTCAAGACTCACTAAATATTGCAAGCTCTTTAATATTGTAGACTATCTTAAAGAGTTACTTCGAAAATTAAGCAGGCAGCGAAATTAAGCTGGATGATTTGTGCTACCTTGTAGAAAATCTATTGACTATATAAACAGAAATATCTCTTGATCCGTTGGGTAAAAAAATGTCAAACTTTTTGCAAAAATTCTTTAATAATATAAGGTACAAGAAAACCGGAAATTCATTATCTGCAAGTAACCCTTTAATAGAGGTAGAATACTGCAACAAATATATTTATGCTTATAGTCTTTTATATTTTAGAATTCTAAATTTCTCACATAATCTCATTTATGCGTTGTTATATTTACCTACATGAAAATTATAATCTTATTGAAAATTATCTCGTTTAAAATAGTGAATTAAATTTCTTAATTGAAATTTGAAACTAATAGATCTATTGCACTATTTATTTGGTCGATTCACTACAGTTTACTCTTGAAGCGATAAACTCTTGAAATATGAGATCCATTCGGGCTGCAAAATCATCCTTATCGCCAAAATATTTGAATTCTGAAAATTAGGTAGTTGTAATTCTCAATTAAAAGCTATAAGTGACTATCTGTCATGGGGGTCTTAAAGATTGTCCATTTTTTTATATTATTATTATTTAGTCTTTATTTCTGCTGTACATATATAACAACTTGTTACAATGGGTAAGCCGATTACATTGATTTTAAAACAGAGTAAATCAGACGTCTCTTTTTTTACAAACTTCACACAAAAATCGATATAAGTTGAACATATTCATACAATCACATTCTTCGTAAAATAATTTGTGATAGTCACTGATATATTGTATTTGACATTCGGTATACAATTTACTCTATACTATTTTCATAATAAAGACATTCAATGACAATATGTTTTAATATAAAATATATTAAAATAAACAAAACATATTTTCTAAATATGATAACATTATTTTTTATGTCAAAAAATTGTATTATAAAAAGGCAACTGAATTTAACGGAGAAAAATATAATATCAGGTTTTTATCTAAAAAATTAATACAATATCTTGATCAAACACCATATATTTTTGTCTTGATGACTAACTTTCACAGCCTTGCAACATGTCAAATAAAGTTTTTCACTAAGATTGCAATTTTATTAAAATAAGTTTTTATCTAAGAAACTATAACATTGACGTGTCATGTATTCTCAAAAAGAACTATTTTTGCATCATCCCTGGTACATACAGGGGATATCGTATATTTTCATAAGAATAACTCATAATTAATTCTCATTTCCTTTTTCGTTTCACAGATATTCAAGCAGCAATCATCAAAAGTTAGAGTCAGCATGACCAGCACTCCTGTCAGTTTCGGTAAACCAACCAACACAGCGGGTACAACTGACAGCAATTTCCCAAATCTAAACAATCTTGCTTTTGTACCTAATTCATTCAATTTTGGTGGAACATCCACATTCGGATTTACGTCAAGGTCATTTGTTCCTGATTTTGGATTATCAAGCAAGACTGCTGTGGAACAATGCGAAAATATTGTCGTTAAAGATATTTCACATTTTGAAGTATTCTCGTGGATGTCTGACTACATTTCGTTTAAAATTTTCTGGAAGATACCTGATTTTTTAAAAGTCATTGAAGATATTCCTAAATGTATCAGTGGAAGTCGTGCAATACCAATTATTTTCGAAACGTTTGTCGTCAATTTAAGTTTACATACAACGAATACGGACACAAATTCAAAATTCGGTCTTCGTATTCACAACAACGTTGCAAATGATGCTGATGTATGGACCGCTTACCGTTTAACAATACTGGATAAAGAAAACAAAAATATTTTGGAGAACAAATGTTGTGGTGACGTTGCTAACTCAAGAAATGATTGGAATTACGAAGATTGGTTTGACTCCGAGCAAATTAAAGCTGAAAATTCGAACATTCTCCAAGATGACTCTCTTACTATTTCAATCCAAGGCATTGTATGGATGCAAGAACCGAAAGTGAAGAAAATTCCTACTGATTTATTAAAGAAGAACAAACCATTAGCTTTAACTTTGCCTCATACTGAAGACACGAGTGACATCATCATATCTGTCGAAGATAGTCAGTTTCCGGTTCATAAAAACATATTATCAGCAGAAAGTTCAGTTTTCGAAGAAATGTTCAAATCGCAAAGTGACAATATTATTGTCATACCAAATCTATCATGTTACATATTTCGTCAAATTCATCAGTTTATCTACAAAGGTTCGTTCAAAGCGGAAACCGATGATCTCTTGATGGAACTGTTCAAGGCTTCTACCACTTACGATTTGCCGCTTCTGAAATTTATATGTGAAGGAAAATTGATGAAAAATATTGAACTGAATAATGTGATTGAATTTCTGAAAGTGAGTGAAGAAGTTGAGGCTTCAGAACTACAAGAATGTGCAATGGAGTTTATTATTACGAACAAAAGAACTATTCTCGGCGAAAAATCATGGGAGATATTTTCATCTAATCCGAGCCACTTGCTCGCGAAATTGTGTGCAAGAATAATGTCTGAATAATTTTGATGATTCTATTGTCAGTATGTTTCTTTGAAGCTCTTTTTTTTTGTTCAATAATTTAGTATTGTAGAATATTAATACTCGTGTTATAATACCCAAGTTTACTTTTCGGATTTGTTCAATATATTATTTGGTTCTACTTCTCATCAGTTTACTTAATTAAAGAGAATGCGTACAAACATGTTATTAATAATGTATTGGAGCATTCAAAATAAAGGCAATGTTTACACGAATTTTAGTTGTTTTAATATAGATCCACGCAACTTTTCAAAATTTTAATAATATTCATTCATTTCCTTTAAAATTTTATTGTTAAAAAGAGAATTGTGAAAACGGAATAGTCTTTTGATTAAAAGGGAACTCAAAACAACAGATTATAAATTATATTTTTTTTTACCATATTTCATATTATGTAGAGTATTTTATTATTAAGATATGTTGGAAGATGACACTATTTATAACTTTTGGAAGAAGTTTATACCATTAAATTGATGACCATATTGATTTTAATTCGCTCTTCTTTATTCCATCGAATTTTATGATAAGAATTCACATTAATTGTCTAAACAAATACGGAGATATATTCCAAATTAAAAGAGACAGTCGATGGTAGAGCACGGTCCTGGATAGACCGAGGTCGTGGGTTCGAGTCCCACTTCAGACCAAATTTTTCGTGTTCATAATTTATTTTCCAATGCAAAGTAGTCAGATAAAAGCATTTCATTTATAAGACACTCGATCAGTGTACGAAAATCGAAAAACAGAGAGCTAAAAGACCAGTGCAATCAACATTGTCAAAGTAATAAAATAAACCATCTAAACACTTCTAAAATCTCTCTAAAAGCAATCTTATATCCACACTCAATCCACACTAAATCTCAGTTTATAACCCTAATAACAGGACAACTCCATGCCAAAATAGAAGTTCGTAACTAACTGCAAACTGCCATCCCCTGTAGAGTTTGTAAATGGCAAGTTCATTAGAGACTATACAGTATTCTACTTTGAAAGTTATGTAATCGCAACGCCTGAAAGTACCTTTTGTATTTCACATTTGCATAATTTAATGAGTACAATGTACTGTGTATATCATTACAATGCTCCTCTGTAATGCTGTTGCTTTTACTCCGCTGTTGAAGTGTGAAACTATTGCGTTCAAGTTTATGTTTACTGATGAGATTTCAGTTCTAAAAGGGGGGAAAGAGTGGATTTTCTGGTTTGTTTGGGAGTTTTTTTTAGTTGGTTTGTACTTGTGTTATAGGGGACGGCAAACTTTGAGATGGAAATATGGAATATGGTGCATTTTATAGTCCAGCAGTTCAAGAGTTTTTGGTGAATCATTTACATAAAACAAATGTTCCTTTTTAAACTGACGTGGAAATATTATTTAAGTGAGTTTAGTCAGTTTTTTGTGCGTTTCTGAAATATTGTAATATATTATTGTGTGTACATTGAAATAATCAATTTCTGAACATAGAAATATGGAAATAACATATCTATATTCGAGGTGAACGGGAATAATCTATAACGCCCAAATTTAAATCAATCAATCAATAACAAGTCTATTTTATCGTATCCAAAATTATCAATGATACCGGCAAATATTTCTCTGAGAAACAGCTAACAGCCAATATCCCAAGAAACTGAAGATCCCACAATCTTCTCATGAACGATATTCATCCCCAAAACATCTAATCTCCCAAAGTAATAAATAACCCTGTGAGTTATCAACCTCGACCTTACCCTACCAGTAACATATTTGGAAGGGGTGGCCTGGTGAACCCAGAATGAGGGTGAGATTGTGGGGTTCTCAAGGGTGAGAAATGAATTCATTTCCAGTGGCATCAATTTTAGGATGATTTGATGTGGAATGATTTATCTTAGGATGATAATTCCTCAATCATGGAAATAGTTGTGGAATAGGTTTTGTGTAGTGGTGTTGTGAGATAAGTCGATGAGTTATTGAGGGTTTGACTTAGGTTCATGTGGTGATAGGACTATATGATGGTATTTGATGCTGGGTGATTGAAATATGGAGGTCACAAGAAAAAAAAACCTCCCTTTTATTGTAAGAATATTGCTTATCTGTAATAACTGTATAATTTTAATTCTCACGATGTACAATTTATATTGAATAAATTGATTGATTTTATAAAGATAGTTGCATCGAAGATTGATTTACAGTGTTTTGACAAGACATATAAATAATTGATCAGTTCCTTAAGTTAATAGATTTGAGGTAATATATTTAACCAATAAAATAGTTAAATTTCTTTAAACTATTATCAGGTTGACGCTGAGAAGTCATAGAATGGTCTTGACGTTCAAACCGTTGAACTTCCATAATAATCATATAACCGAAATATTTTAACCAGTTTATAATATGAGATTTTTCTTCAAAATCAGCTTAAACTGATTCCTCGATTACCTTTCTGTCACTACCAGTTTTTTATGTGAAAAGTTTGCGGTTAAGAGAAATAGCACTACTATAGTCTTAAAATAATATTCGGTAACGGGGAGTTTACAATTGAAATTACGACCCTGCTGCTGTCCATGATAATAATTATCAAGGTAACTTCAGCTGCACAACAATTACTATTATTATAATTTTTAAACACAGTATTTTTTGGCTGTCATGATCTAGAATCTATAAATTTTGAAGGAACGTTAATGGTTTAATTATACAGTGGCATAAAATAGACAACAACAGAAAAAAATATGAATAAAATTTAAAAAAAATCACAAAATAAATTTACAATTAGTTCATATTAACTTTGATCGTCAGTTTAAATGCCAACATTTTATGTCACCTGATCTTACGAAATCTGAGCATTGCATTAGTTCAACGGTACTCACAAATTTCTGCTACTCTACACAATAAATCATCTCTATCAGAACGTACGAAAACTTGAAAATGATAAATCGGAAATATATCTTAACTATATACACTCACAATACTATACATTATACCCAAAAACATCCCTAAATTCCACTCATATCTCTAAGGAAGCTGCATCTGCACGAACTTAATAAAATACGACCCGCTAAAGAGGGGGAGAAAAGGCGCAAAAATTTTCACATCATTATAGATAATCATAGCAATTCTTCTGGATGTATATGAAAAGAACAGTACAAAGAAAATAATGAACTTGGGAGGGGAGTAAATATCACACTGGGACATGTACATTCACAATATATCTTTTGGTGACTCATTCTATGAATGTATATTTGGGGAAAAATCGATGTTATATTATAGGGAATCAAATGAGTTTATTATTAAGAGCTTGCAAGGTGGAGAAACCTGATAAGTTTGTAGAGAAATTGGAGTTTGCTGTGTTAGGAAATACGTTAATGTGGATGTATAGGTAGGGTTTCGTTTGGGGATATGTTTTGAATTTTTTGAAAGAGAAATGAAAAACGTTCGTGAGAGTGTTGTGTCTGATTGTCGTTTAGAAAAGAAAATAATGAATTTTTACAATTTTGATTAATCAACATCTGATAATATTTAAAGTTTAGGAATAATCTCTCAATTTTGATAAGATTTTGGAAACTGAGAACTCTTTTAAGTTTGAATTGCCAGGTGACTTAGTACTAACTCGTAAGCTGATTTCCTCATCTGACATTCAAAGTATATTAAACATAGATGAATGCTCATCAAGAAAATCACTTACCGAGTAGACGAAAATTCGACTCTTTTATTTCTCCATAATTTCCGGAAGTAAAAATTCTTTATACAGTTTCAGCCAACAGAAATGGAAAATGCTATTAAAAAATTAACTTAATGAACTGATGCAGTAACTGACGTTAAAGTGAATTCTAATTATTTTAAAGATATTGTTCAGATAAAAGATCGAAACTACTCTAAATAACACACCATTTGTTGCTCCTATTAGATATGTAAGAACCTGCAGCAGTTTTTTGTAAAGTTGTTCATTTTACATCAAAACAAATAGTGTGAATTGTTAATTAAGTTGGACTTGTTAATTAAATCACCCCAATTTAATTTATGTCACATAAATAACTTTTGAGATTTTTATATGAAAGAATGTAAGAATAAGATATATTGAATTGCTTAAGTGAAATTTTCATAGAATATGAATATGCTAAAGTCCAGCACCAGAGTGTCATATCTCAATAAAACGAACACAGCCCCTTTAAACAATGTCATGAAACTCAACGCATCAATAACTTCAAAGCCAATGCAGGTGACTTTAATTACAACGTGATGAAAACTCCCTTTAATATTGTATGCTAATTCACCACTATATACAGTAGTACAATCATTGAAAATTCATGATACCAAAACCAATACACAGAATATCCATTCAAAGTGATTTATTTACCAATATACATCGTAATTGAAGTAATTTGTACACTGTCCATTTACAATGAGAGTTGCATTATAAACACATGTTTTCACATTTTGCTCGAAATGGACATAATGTTTACTTCGGGACCCCCTCTCAATAATAACCCTTTTGAAATTGTGTATAATCGACTGTTACATATGCATTCACCAGATGGTAAAGTGATAATGATAGGTGATAATCTGTTAATGTGTAAGGGATTTGTGTATGTGTTGGATGCAAAATAATTTTATGTTGTCATTATTGAGGTGATAATTAAGAAAAGATTAAATTAATTAGTTCAACTGGTGCTGCGCAATGCAGGAATGAAACCCATATATGGCAGTCATGGCACTTGACTGTGAAAGTAGCGATTGCAGGGTTATGTAACAGATTTTTCATATTGCCTGTTTCGTTCCTTTAGTATTGTTTTAAACAGCCTTATTGGTCAGCACTTATTGACAGAACAAGACTTCTCCTTTATGTGTTTGTAATCATAGCAAAGATTCTACATAATTATGTATAAAAGGGGCAAATATGAAAACAAAGCAACTGCTCAAGTAAACGCAAATACGAACTATATCTATCATTATACCATACACAAAATATGTGCAATAGTTGTAAAGTGCACCAATAGTGCTTAGTTTTTTAGTTTTCACCATTTTATTTTCATGTAACCTACGGTATAACAATGCAACATTAGTCAGCATTCACTCACAATATTTACCTTTTTACAAGATTCGTGTAATAGTCATGAAAAATAAGATCATCAGTATATATAACAACATGAAGGTCTGTAAACAATTTCTTAAAACTCCTACCTTAATTTATTACACTTAGTTGCCAATGAGTCATTGCTTTAATTACATGTACCTACAAAGAGGGTTTACTTTTACGACTAATTCGCATGGAAATACATCAAAAGCAGAATCGATTTTCTGTTTTCATTGCAAAATTGCTGACAGCTTTTTTGTTACTTTAGAAAATATATATACATGATACCATGTCGTTATCGTCATTATACTTTGTGTTACTAACTGATGGTAGTTTCCTATTTTATGGATGAAAAAGTTTGAACTCGAGACCTGAGTCAGCAGTATTATAATACAGTAGTTGCACTTGCAATAGGGAAGGTTGACTCACTTGTTATTACGAAGTGATGATAAATTCATACTTTCACAAACGTCTGTAAACATATTGATGTTGACAGTTTGACTATTTTTGCTCCTCGGTTTTTTACAATTAATTCAGTCTAATAATTACAATGGTTTTCAGAGAATTATGCGTGCCTTCAATCTCGATATACGTATATCAGTAGTTTTCGATCTTATTTGCCTTCTTTCCTTTTCATTAAAATTCGATTATTTTTTTTTATTTTGTTCAAATACCTCAAAATACAATGCAGTCACAAATTTACAAAAATAATTGAAAAAAACAATAGGAACATTTTCATCATCCTAATCGCCAAGGGTCATTCGAAAATACAAACACACTATACAATAGCACTACAAAACTATATCCACTACTGAATGTATATAAAACGTATTTGCGCTATAACAGGTTAGATTACTTTATTATGATTGCTAAAATACACTAATTCGGTCTGCATTTTAAATGTATTGCCTCCAGGAGAATAGTCACAATTGCAACTGTATATCTTACCAACAGAGAAATCAAATTCTCGAAAAGTAACGAAAACCAAGAGAATTCAAATGTACAGCAATCTGTACATACGTATAATAATTGTATACAGTATAATCCTTGGTAGAACCCTGTAGGCACGTGCAAGATAGGTATCATACATGATCTCCATCGTTTATATCCTTCAGTTGTGACAATTACACTTCAACTAAAGCTTTTAGGATATCCTCATATATACAGGAGGTTCCAAAATAGTGAAATATAATTTTTATTATTAAACCTTATTTATTTTCCTCAGCGGCACGCATGCATAGTTTTCCAACATTCCATCACAGGTTTGCCGCTTCATTTTCTTTGTTCTCTATTGTACACAATATCCCCTTGAACAGAAAAAATGTGTTGGGAAACGACCCGCCCCTCTGAAAAATGGACTTTTAAGAATTTCCATCAACTGAAAAATAAAGAACTATTTTTGGACTGAACATTTTTACAATTATAAGCAAGTGTTCAACGTTTAAACTGTAGGACCTTTTCTCCTCCAAAATTTTATACGTCCATAAAAAACAAATATTGGATTTTACAATTTATGTATACTCTACATACTTTAGACGGATGTATTTCTAATTTTAATGTATTGGATATTGTCTAGAAGATAACTTATTCTATGATAAAATAAAAACTGCCTTAACGTTATAAATAATTTTCATTCTTATAATGTATTCTTATAATTCTTATAATGCATTGCCAACAATATTTCCTAGAGTTCGGAACTCCAGGGAGATTTTAGGTCGCTGATCAAATCTTCGATGACCAGGATTAATATTGGCATTTTATATATGTTTTTTAATCCTTCGCCTTCTGTAATAATAATTTTTGTAATCACGTCTTGTTCTAAAACTCACTGCAGTGTAATTGTCAACCGCTGTGAAGGAGCTCATTGAAAAATAAGAACTTCGTCACTTTACAATTTTTTTAGAGTTTTTCTGACATCTTTTAAGAAAGCCCAAATAATTCACCTTAAGTTTCTTATTTAGTAAGGCTATGAAGCCTTTATTATTTATTTTTTTACTATTTGGCACATTTATACAAGAAACAAATTAAATCAAATTTATTATGTACCGAGGCTGCTTGCCTATTATACATGAAGTACAAATATCGCATGCAAAGTTAATAATTCGTTTACTACAATTCTCAATAAAAGCATGCATGTCCTTTAAAACATAAAAATTAAAATACATTAGAAGATTATGAAAACAATTTGGCGGTATACCATTTAACCATTTCGATATATTACATGTTCTTGGAAAGTAAAATAATCACAATTATAAATTACATATTCTGCAGAAAAAGTTTTTTTACAATTACAAAAGTTACAAATTTCATTATTGTTAAAATTGTATTGCTTTTAAAAACTTTATGTCCGACTAATATGTCTTCCAGAAGGTCCATGGTATTTAAGTAATGGTAAATATATAAAGTTTAACAATTTATGCAAGAAACGAGATGTGTTATTTTGGAACACCTTGTTGATGTGTATACATGAAGAGTATACCACAAAAAAAGGTATATAAAATAAGTTGCTTCTGCTGCGAGAAATTTGTTATAATACAAGCCACGTCCATTAGTAAGATTAACGATTTCTTTCGTCTGTATACAACTACAGCACTGGTATAGAGTTATTATTGATGAAATATAAGGTTTGTGAGATGTACTATGGTAGATTCTTATTGGTTGAGAAGCAATAAAAGTGTTTACGGTTTTTGTGTACTTTTAACCTTACTGTGTGATGTTCAACACGTACTTTTATTTTTATTCCAAGCAAGAACCAGATGACCTGGATAGGAAAATAGAAAAAAACACGAAGAAACAACACTAAATTGAAAAATAACAAGATGTGGTTTTTATCTCTACATAATAGAAAACATAAGTATCTTATTAAGTTGTTGGATAAGATTAGGTTTCAATCAGAAGATCGAAACTTGTCTAGAATAATTTTTCGCATTTCGGCAGAGTTGCTGCAATTTTATTCACCATCTATCTTCTCATAATTATTATCTAATTTAAAAATGAATAGCGAAGATTAAGTTGCTCGTTTTCTTTTCGTGAACGGAAGTATATTCTGTACTTGGGAGAAGAAATATTTTTCACCCTTTGTATTTGAATCATTTTAAAAGATCTAATTTCAAACAATTTTGTTGTATCAAAAATAAATAAAGTGATAAAATAATTCTCTTGTTTGTTTGTAAGAAGTATAATTGTATATAATGTGAACCTGGTTGATGAAATGAAACTACTGTATCATTGTACTAAAACAAAAGTCAAGTTTTCGCTCTAAGGAAAATTTGATTATCTAAGTAAGTATCAGCATCTAAAACTCACAAACGTACAGCAATCTGTATCATACAACTTTCATTTCATTTCACATCATGATAATGTATTTAAAGACCCATTATTTTTCAGCAGAAATTCCTGTTTTCCAACACAGATTAAAGGTTCCTTGTGAACGCGAATGTAATAGAGAACAAAGCAAGTGAAACGGGAATTTACATGGAAAAACAGGACCTCACGCTGAAAAAAATGGTACCGTTTCTTCATCCTACATCTTCGTAAAACACCACTGAAGAAAAGCATTGTCCCCATACAAACATTGTATCCGGCACAACTACTTCACATTGCTACATAGAGGTAAACTTCCTATAACCTTTGTGAAGAACACAAAATCCAATGTCTTGTACCTTACTAGTCGATATTCCAACATGTTGAAATTTGGTGGTGAAGTGTATTAGGATGAAAGAAAGTTCTGTTCATGTGTTCTTTAACCCACGAGGGAAATCTTCTTGTAGATTCTTTACTCAACAAAGAAAATGTAATACCGGTCATTTTTTCTTCTAGAATATACGTATAACATCGCTTTAAATCTTGATGAATTTTTCCTTCTTTTCTTTATATATGTATATGTGGTTTTGAAATGCAGAGTTTGATTAAAATTAAAAAGACTTGGTAAATTAGTAAATCTTTGAGGAATTGAGATAAAAATGTTTCGTTGGTGTACAAATAAGAATTGCTTTTGCTCAATCATATTCTTTGGATATTTTGGAGAATTCCATAATTTGATTTAATTTCTGAGACTCGAGACATAATTAATTTCCATCTGTTAGTATAGCTTTTCATTTGCTCTATAATCTATTTTACAGTCAGTTACAACCCTGAATAAACTTAGAAGAAGTCAATGTTCTGAAGAGAACTTTGAAGACTTTTACGAAATACGTGTACCATAAGCTTCAAAGTTCAAATAGAAATTTTGTTTTCAAGTAATTCATTATCTTGTTGATAAAGAATTAAGATAATGTATATTTAAAGCATGCCAGTACAAATTGTGAAGTACTGCTTCTGCTTTATTGTTTCTACATTTGAATAAACATATGAAAAATGGATATTTCGTCTTCATGTACTTATTGATTTGGAATTTTTATAGCAATACTACCAACAGACTAGTAAAATTTTTTAGCAAATAAGACGATTCTTTCTTTCTATAAAATCAGATGAGATATGGTCAACCTATATATAATTACTCTAATATTACACTGAAACCTTATCGATATTATCAATAAAGTGTACGATATCGATCATATACGATCACCAAAAATTGATACTTCAAATTGTTTCTTAATTAAAAAATATAACCTCTGATATTACCTTACCGCCAGTAAAAAAAATCCCTTCCTATATATTAATACTAATACCAAAAGTGTATAACTTTTGACACAGTGTATAATTATAGCAGATGGTGCTAAAGATTGTTTCACATGAGTGACTTCTACTACAACAGCTTATTAAGTGGAGCCGTGTAGGTTTATATTATATAGAAAAGGGTTCTATTAATATAGGAGAGTAAGTCATTATGACTAATTTCAGCACGATATGAATTTCATAGAGGGAAGAGAATATTTTATCTTCGTATATAGGTGAAATATGATTTTATGCATAATAGAGGAAAAATAATGTAATGTACCATAGAATTATCAGCGTGAAACAGTTTGTTTTTCAAAATAGAATCACTTAAATATGATTTAAACAGTGTAGAGGTTATCGGATTGTACATTGGCGATAGAGGAATTATTACAAATTTCTTCATAGAGAAATTTATAAAAAGATTTGGCCTGCAAAAGAAACTGGTTCAAGAAATTGTCATGAGCGTGCAGAAGGACTTCATCCACATTCTGCACAACCATATCTATACCAAAACAAAAATCTAATCTAAAATATTTTATTGCAATTAATTTGATATTTTTATTCTGTGGCATCTGTCAATTTACTATAATTATGTAAACAGAATATGTAAATAAACATATATAATAATTAAATAAATGGGCTTTCCAAATATTTATAAATTGCCATAGTTTGGAAGTTTTGTGGAGCAGTGGAACACAGTAAATGCCTACGAACTCTCATTTCATGCTACTCATTCTCTTTTTAATACTCACGCTATCAGATATTTTCTCATTGTGTTTACTTAATGGAAATTAACTTTTTTATTATGTAAAAAATGTAATAAAATGAAAGTTTTTTAGCTATATAATTATAATTTTGCTTATAATTATTGTGACATTGTGAGTGTACAACACGTTACATTAATGTAATGCGAAATATTTGTAAATGTGCAGAAAAAATTATTATAATATTTACTTGAACTCAAAAAAATTAAACACTTCTTACATATCTCTCACCACTAAATGTTTTGTTTTAATTTCTTGCATTTTAACTCATACTGATTTGCTACAATAATCTTCTTTGAAAAAACTTGCAACTCACTTATGCATATAGTTAGTTTTGGTTTAGTCATGTGATCTACACCAGAACATTATTTTGCACCACCCCATGTTCCAGCAGAATTTTTGCACAAACACTCTAGATCCCCCTGCTCTTCCGAGACCTAATTATCCTAATGTGCCTAAATGAACTAACTTAAGATATTTCATTATACTTTAAATGCAGTACACAAACAACCATGTATATATAGTATACTAACTATTTACACAAGAGAACAATAAAAGTAAACCACATGAAATAAAGTAACTGGACCATACCTCTTTCATGCAGTGCAACTAAGTCCATTCTTCTTATTTTTACTTTCAAACTTTTTCTTTTATTCAGTGGCGTTGCAAACAGATTTTATTGAGGGAATGGAAATAAAAAAAAATCTCTCTCTCTTCTTTACTTTAAATATGCATCCTAACACTTCTGCACATTGTTGATTAACATATGCAAATGATATAGTAAATCTGTGCAAATTGTTGATTCACATATTTAATTTTAACTAAACAATTAACACGCAATGGTGTATGCTCTTGCTTTTGACTCGTTTTTTATACATAAATTATCGTTCAACGATGGAAATTATACTAAAAACAATAATATGTACTGTTGAAAAATATCTTGTAGAGTGGAACAATAGGCAAATAATTTACTTCCAGCTATCCATTCTGTTGTTCTTTAGATAGAAGGACCTTAATTTGAGGCAAATTTTGACATACGAGTTGAGATACACATCCTGCGTCAGATTTCTAATGCTTTCAAAGGCGGAGGTCATATCATCAAACAAAACTATTACGCAAATTTTCAGATTTGTTTTAGTAATAAATTTTTACTCTAACCTGGAAAAGTTCAGTTATTGTCAAGGATATTTATAGATAATGAGAAACTACAATTTAAATGTACACTATATTTAATACATTTTCCATCGTGTAACATTCTGATTTGGTGTGGAGCCTCATCAATTATTTCATTGCCTAAGTTATCACCAAAACATTAATTTTGGCCATAATTTTTATTTATTAAATAAACATAGTTCTTCTTTACAGTACACATGTTGATGAAAACACTTATAAGGTGAATTTAAATAATGAAAAGAAACCATCATTAAATCTAAAGAAGAGTAAAACAGTAAACACTAACAACATTCATTTTGTAATATGTGCCACGAAATCTCAGCATATTATAAAAGAATGATCCGAATTTTCAACGAACAGAATATAAAAGACACCATTTAAAGGGGTATTTTTTCCTCCGGTAAGCCATCTATCCAACACAGCTTAGCGGTCTCTTGAGGAAGCGAATACAATAGAGAACAAGGAAAGTAAAACGGGATCTGTGTGTTGGAAAAGAATATCTTATTATAAGAACAACTTTATAAGAATTATTATTTTATAAGAAACAAACTAATTAGCTTCAGGACGTTTCATCTTTATTAATAAAAAGGCTTTGTCAACTGTACAATAAAAGTTTGAAAAGATTCACAAAATACAAGATGTTTACAAATGGAAAAATTAGTTTGTTTCTTATAAGTGGCCAGACCCAAAAAGTGTCTTAAACATGAATACGTCACTTAATCTCCGTACGAGCATAAAAGACACCATTTCAAAATCAACTGCATTCTGGGAGACCTCAACCCCCAAACAAACTACACCACTGAATCACAATTCCTCCTTTTCCTTGTTCTAAGATCTCTTTCAATGGATCTCCTGGCGATCGTTGGTTTTCTTATGACTGCCCAACCCTTACACTTACATATTTCACTTCATGTTCACAAAGTTGGAAAATTGTCCCTGCTGAATTGAAATAAAAATTTAGGGGGGCAATTTAAAATTAAGATTCGAGGAAATGCAGTAGTATTTTTCAAGTGATGGTAGGAAAGTTTTCAACATGGTAGTATTTTGTGGGGATTAGAAATTGCGAGGTTAAAAAAATAAATTGCTGGGGGACGGAGTGTGAGTGGATGTGGGTAGGGGGGATTTGAAGAGGGTAACTATTCAAATTTGGTTGCATTTCATAATTATTTTTATAATAAAGAATTACTATGTCCAGTTACCAAAATTTCCCATTTTTTGTAACTTGACATTTTAGTTTGGTTTCACATACAGCTAACTGTTACACTCTGCAAAAGAAACTGATACAAGAAATTTTCACGAGTTTGCTGAAAATATGCATCCATATTCTGCAAAGCAATATACTCCAAAACTTATAGACGTATTATATACAGTAAAGTCACAAATGTATTGAAAATTTGAAGTTGATTTGACGACTCTAAGTTTGTTCCAGATTTGCTAGTCTTTTTAACGTGTTTATACATATAAAAATATACGAGCGTATCATAATGATTATAATTCACATCAAGAAGAGAAAAAATGTAAATTGAACAGGTTACAAAAGTTAAAAATAATATCATACATATAAAAATAATAATTATGATCGACATAGAAGCTTGAGAGTATTCATGTTCCAGTGCTGTTAAAAAAAATAAGAAAATATTATTGATTGCAAGTACAGTTACAAACAGGCGTAACAACATTTGTCTCACTCATACTGAACTGAACCAAAATTACCAAGTAAGTCGTCATAGCCGCTGTCATCTGAAATCAGAGATAATAATTTTAAGTATTTAATGTTGATGGCATGCAGTTTATTAAATTTCACTGAAATAGTTTTTACTTACTGCTGTCAAATTTCTTGCTGATATTGTAAAGAGGTTGCAGGCTGTTATCTCAATTTTTGAATTCTCCATTTGATTAATCAGTGAATTGATCTGTAATTTGTTTAAGAAAATGTTGTTCATTTTTGCAGATTCTGTAAAACTGTTTCAAATGGTTTTAGATAATTAAGAATAATTCCTGAATTATTTCAAAGCTAAATCTTATTAAATCAGTATGGAGCTTCAGTTTCCTAAGCACGTTTTAAGTGTCACAGAAAGAAAAACCAAGGATCTTAAATGTGATTTCACTAATTTGGTATACAAATATTAAAAAAAAAAATGAAAATAGCGTATTATACTTTCTAGAACTTTTTTGAAGTTATCAACCCACCTTCTCTTTAACTATTGTTGGATATTTTTCTTTCTTCAAACATTTCAGAAATTCAGATGATGATGAAGCCTGTAAAATTGAATAATTATGTTGACGTGCAAATTTCAAAACATATACAAACATTATTATCATAAAGATTAGAGAATGGTTTCATTTGCTTCAAAATAAACATGTTAAACTAAAATAACATATTGCATATGAAAATGGAAGGTTTCGATTAGACTTATTATTTTCATAATTCTTTTAATTTTATAAAAAGCAAGTAAAGCAAAAAAAAAAAATCAAAGAGCTGAAGTGTTTCTGCTTTTCAACAGAAACAGGTTAGCTGAAATCTCTCTCCTAAAGGGGTATTTTTTCCTGCGGGAAGCCTTCTTTTCCAACATAACTTAACGGTCTCTGAGGAAAGTGAGTACAATAGAGAACAAAGAAAGTAAAACGGGATATGTGTGTTGGAAAAGATGACTTCCCGCTGTAAAAAAATACGTATTTAAACCTACCTCGGTTATCAGGAGCTGTACGAACATAATAAGAGTAACTATTGAGTATATTTTGTACATCATTGCCATCGAAATTGTCAATTTAAAAATCAATTGTACATTATTGTAACTAAACGCTACAACAAACATGAACGAACTAAATATGGTAAAAATGAAGAAAACTGTTAAATGTAAAAACAAAATCAAGCCGAAAATCTCGTTGATCTGTTTAACATACTTATATAAAACACTGTAATAATCAGCAAGTTTATCAATGTTATTCAACTCAGAACCTAATTGTTTTTTAACGGCAATACTAAAATTCTTAAATTTCGATCTACAATCGTCAATAACAACAATAAAAATCATCACAGGAACTTTGAAGGGAATTTCTCCTAATATTTGAGCAAAGAAATAAAAACTTTCAAATGACGGTTTAAAACTATCGAGGATCGAGAGAAGAACAAAAATTAGGACGCCAAACGAGAAACAAATTGGTGTTAATTTCGAAACTTTACTTTTCACAGGAATGCCATTTTGAATTGCGTAATAATCAATCTCCCTGTTTGCAAGTGTGAAAATGCTGTAAAACGATTTCGCTTTACAACAAAAATATAGTACAGTGATAAATCGACCAATACCATTTAAAAACGATATAGCTGAAATACTGTAAATAGATGTGTGGTCACCAGACTCCAATACAGAATCTACTACTATAACATTAATATAAATATATAAACCTAGGGAAATAAAGTTCTGTACAATTGTTCTAATCCACTCAAATATGAAATATCTATTTATAGAACTGATATTACTATTGATAATATTTTCGTTAGATTTAATTTTCACTGGAAACAATCCTACAATTTTTGCCACTGTTAAATACGGATATACTGATTGCAACCACTGAGTAGTACAAACGCTCCTGTGCTTCTTAAAACTAAAATTTCGAACTTCATCCAGCATTTTCTTTTTACCCCTAGTAAACTAATGCAAAATAGCACTCGGTAAAGCAGATCTAATAGTTTGGGAAAATGAAAACATTCTGAATGGTCTACATAATTATATATCAAGTTCACTCATTTTAGTTTTCATTATTTCATTGATTTCATATTTGCGTTGAAGCAGATGTGCTTATAATTTTATTCACAGTACGTGTCAATTTTATCACAATGAACATAAACTACTTATCGAAATAAATTTGACAGATAACCAATCCATCAATAATTTATGTATTGTATTGTTTTATTCCAGGTAAAGAGTTTAAAACATGAACAAAAATGAATTTACACTTCAGGATTTGCTAAGAATGATAACAATAGATAAAAAATATTTCGCTGAATCAATATTTTTTTAAATGACAAGCAGAATAATTATTCACAATAGTTTTCATAATACGTATTTATGTAGTAAAGTAAGTAGAAATATAATAATCTCAGGTGATAAAAAAGTGTAAAAATATAACTCTTTACATAAAAACATGAACCAGGATATTTGGCAATTAATAATAATGTAAATGCAATTTTTTTCTCTTTAAAATAAAGTTTAATGGTCAATTATACTTAAAGAAATTTGAAAAAAATTCAGAGTCAATTTTGCAGCTACGTTTTTTTTCTTCTCATTTTCAAAATAAATTCCATTATCAGATAATAATATATAATTCCTGAGAGGCATAATTTTCTTTTCTGATATACCTATATAAAAGTTTCCCAATCTACAGCAATATTATTAATATACGAATTAACAATTTTTAATATTATTATTAATAATAAGACCTCTTCTTTTACAAAATCAAATATCACTTATTTTATCCCTTTCCGAGTTCCACATTTTTAAAAGTAAAATCATTCCCAGCAATCATTCAAAACCCTTTTTGAAGAGAAACACGAAACATTTTTTTCTGAAACTTTAATTAATAATTTATCAGCAGCCGTCATCCATCATATTGGCTTTTCCGCTAATAATTATACAACATTCTTTTTTTTTTTCGGGCTGCAGAGAATCTGTCATTGTCAATATTTACTTCTGAAAATCCAATTTTTTGTTCTTTTATTCATAATTTTGATTGATGATGTTCAGACGAAGTTTGTAAATCGAATCGGTAATTTTGTTCTCCACCGAATAATGAATAATTTCTTCTCAAAGTTTATTTAATGAATGATATTCAAATTT
Organism: Campodea plusiochaeta; assembly: GCA_034698565.1. Classification (NCBI taxonomy): domain Eukaryota; kingdom Metazoa; phylum Arthropoda; class Diplura; order Rhabdura; family Campodeidae; genus Campodea; species Campodea plusiochaeta. The sequence continues at coordinate 570 of JAQIWE010000603.1, read as the reverse complement.
GATTTGGTTTAAGAAGTTTTCTTCATGAATTTGTTATATACAGAGAGATATACGGTTTCGAGCGTTTGATTAATAATTAAGCAATGTCGATTTTTTTTTCTTGAGTGGATAGGGGAGATATGACGAAAAACCACAAAACTCATTTCATTTTTCTAAAAGGAAATTTAGTCGTTTAGAAAAAGTGAAAGTAGAAATATAATTTCTTCATTTGGAATTCTGTTTGTTTGAGAAGAAGTTGAAAATGGTTTAATTTTCAGAAGTCAAAGGTTAAAAACGCATTAATTATTAAAAAAGTCGTGATTTGAAATGTGGTATTATTGAGTTGTAAATAATAAACGAGTGTAATATGAAAAGTAATATTCTAATAAACTGGTGAAAGCGGAGTATTGTTTGATAACATTTTTCATTGTAAAGGTTTTAAAGTAACAAGTCTTTGTAGATTCATGTTTCTATTTTAAACAGAGCTTCAATTCAGTAATTACTTCTTACTTATGTACTTAGGTAGTCCGTTAATCAGCATTAAGCGCGGACTCCAACACTAAGTTGGTTTTGCCGAAGTTACATCGACGG
>JAQIWE010000602.1:0-20696 GCA_034698565.1 Campodea plusiochaeta | reverse complement strand
AAGAGTATAATATTGTTTGCAATCAAAAGAGGGGGGGGGGGTAGTATTACTGCATATAATAGATGGACAGACTATAATTTAAGAACATACCGTAATGATGCTCTTCAATAAAAAGTTTCTTTATAATAAGTTATCACTGATTTAAGTATAATTAACACTGTTTGATTTGGATTTGTCCTCACCTTCATCACCAGAACCATAATTATAAATCTCATTCCGCGATTACGAACTTTGCTCACAGATAATTAAAATATAGATCATTCACCTTCCAATATTGTTTCTGATATAATTTAATGATGATGAATATTTTCTTTAAATTTAAAACAAAAAAGGTTAAATAATAAACGTAATATTGCGGCAGTTTGATAATGCGTTTGCATTAAACTGATAAAATATTAGCAATATTCTGGAATTTATGTTTGATAAGATCTCTAATAATACTTTATGTGCAATAATTATACACTATAGGCTACACGGATCAATTCTGATATTTCATAGCAAACTCATATCAATACACAATATTCTTACAATCAAGTAAAGTATATGTATTTTAAATATTACAAAAAACCGGAAAAAAAGTATTAGAGAGTTAGGCTATGTGTTCTGCTGCACGTGGTTCAAATTTAGAAACAAATAGGCCTATTTCAAATTTTCATATTTAAATTATGCTTAACGTATAATATTATTTCTATAGAACTCCAAGAAATATTGTTTTATCGAGTTCAGAAAAAGTAAGTAATACGTTACATCAATAGTCATAAATAATTGTAACACTATTCTATATTCTATAAGTCTGCTAGGCAAATAAAATATTAATATTTGCTTGGAAACAGAAATGCAACTATGTTGCAGTTACATTTTACATTATATATGTAATATATTCACTGATAACAGTCGTCCGTAGGCTGGCATCAGACCCGGATGCAAAAGGTCCCGCGTTCGATTCCCGGTCGGCTCCAATTTCGTTATGCGCTGATAAACCACTATTTTTGGACATTATATTAATTAGGGCTTTTTTAATAACTTAAACCTCCGAAAAACTGCTGGGGTTCAACCAGCCTATTTTAAATGGGCACCAGGGGTGAAAACCCTCTGAGATAAAGACCGGCCGAAGCGTGGTGCTCACCACACCATCTTCAATTTCCGTGTCGGGGTCACGAAAGCATGGACCCCTCCATCCATGCACCCCCACTGATGCCTATATGTCATGTAGTGGGATAAATTTATACCTTTTTTACTCACTGATAATAGGTCTAAGTATTTTTCTATAAATTTAAAGTAAATCTAAATCCTTTCGTTGTTTATTGGCGGTTTTGAGTAATACATAGCTGTACATTAAGTTATATAAAATATCATATTAAATTAGGCTGAAAATTTATACGGAATACCATAAATATTAGGGACGTTACGGTTTAGATTTTACCCTGAAATCGAAAATTATAAAATTCTTTTCGAGGATATCTTTCTCAATTACATAAGACAATATTATGTAGAAATGAACCGCAAGCATAATTTACTATAATAATAAAACATTTTAAAATTATACCAGGAAGCGAGCGTAATATACTTATTTCTGAGCCTCTCGATTTTTAATTGCAGAGTTTTGAAAAGCAGTAATCAGAAAATATGAGTAAAGATGATGGTACGTGCGTTATTGTAAACAGTATTGTGCTGAAATTTAGGCACGCGTTATAATACCATTCCACAAGTAAATCACTGACAGTATACAGATTATACTTATTTGCGTAAACAGTATAATTCAGGAGTTTAATAAAAATATATTAATATTGTTGTATCAAAGCATCTTCATAAATCGCCCACATAAATTCAATTATGATCTCTTACTATAATACAAATTATAACGTATGTGTCCAAGATTCCACAGAAGAATAGAAGTTTCCAACTAGTCACCATACTTATTACAGATGCTCTATCGTCTCACCACTGAAGAAACTTACCTGAAAAGAACAAAAAAAAAACTATTAATATTGTGGCTGTTAAAATTACGCTTCCATTACTAAATTAAAACTCTTTTAAACTATGTTCAAATTAACCAGTTTGTACTTGCTATTTCACCTTTTCAACAACATATGAATTCAAATTTGTATTTTTAAAGAGTTACCAGTAGATTCTTGTAGGCCTACTTTCCATTATTAAAGAACTTTTTGAAAAAGTTTGACATTTTTTGACACAACCGTTCAAGAGATATTTTGATTTACAGAAATGCTATAAGCTAGCACAAAACGGTCTGAAAAAAAAAAGACAAATCACATTGCTTCCTTTCGCTACATCGCGAAAATACGCAAATTACTTAAAGAAAAACATTTATGAATGTATATAAAATACAAATCAAATTGACTCAACAAAATATTCAAAGGCAGAATAACAATTTTATGGAGATATACTGTATCAGCAGTTGTGTTGTTTTCGGCCGTGTTGGCTTGCTACCTTACAGCACTTTTTCTAAGGCCCATATCTCAGCTACCAGTGTTTTTTGGATGGTAAGAAAAATAATATGAATTATTTATACTAAAAAGATTAATATTTTATGATTAAATAAGAAAACTCAATTTAGCTGCAGGTAACCCTTTAACAGGCAATTTTAGATTATCATAATACCACACAGATTTTATTTCTGTACTGTATACAATATTAAACATTATCCTATAGTTTTAGTCTAGAACTTTAATAAAAATCAAGTAATAATAAGATTAATGTCAAAACAAACTGGTGGAGAAACATGTAGATTTCGCCGATGAAATTCTTAGTTATAAATCCACGAGTTCGTGATTCGTGACATTGACACAGTGAAACTTCATTTTTGTTCATTAGTATGATAATGTTTTAACTTTATGAGATGGTGTCAAGTTATTATTGAGTAATCCAAGAGAACAGGACAATTTGAACTAATTACTTGATAAAATGTTCGGAAGCAGTCTAATATACGAGTATATGGCGTTTTATAGGTTAGTTCTAATTATTTTAAAGAAAACGTTCCTTGACTATCTATACATACAAGACGAAAACCAATTTTCACAACTACTACAGTACTTTTGATAAAAACAATAGTGAACAAAAAAAACGAAATCAACTTTTCTGTAACTTGCGGATTTGTTGGGGGAAGTTCAAATATTTGAAAGCAAATCCCAGAAATCCGTTTTTTGAAGAGAAAGCCACAAAAAGGAATCTTGAGTGAGGAAAACAGAAACAAGGAGCGACAATTTCTTGATGTCCGTCAACAGTGAAAGACGAACAAAACAACAATTGAATCAAATCTCAAAGCAATCAAATGAGTCTCTCAAGTCAACAAAACAAATAGAAACCCATCATGAGTGAATTCAACCAAAGTGTTTTTTTCGCAGAGAAATAAAAGATGAAAAAAGGCTTAACTTTTTCCAGAGAGAAAAAATGTCCTGGAGACATGTTGTCGGCTTCTTTCCGGTAGTGTCTCTTTCGTTTTTGCAAGGAACCGTCCGTTTTCGGACATGCCTGGTCTGCAGGAAGCGTCAGAGCGAGAAAGAGAATAATGCCGCAGGGTTTCCTTACATAAGTCCCCACAAAAGGAAATGGGTCTTTTACATAGGAAGAAACTTTCGCACTTTAATATCATTCAACTTTTTTCGTCCAAATTTACGGATATCCTTACATCATGTCGGGCATAAGAAGAAAAATACACTTTTCTTTTTTACTAGGAAAAGGAGTAAAATGTTATTTGGTATAATATGACTCAAATCTTGTATCTTAAAATATTTCACGTACAGTAGGCTAGTTATTGTGATGCATATTCTGGAAGAAATATATTTTATTTCAACCAGATATCATGAATCAGAATTGTAAGACGTCAAGAATCTATGATAGATCCATAGAATATATCAATAGAAGCTATACTCCACAGCATTATGTGATTTAATATTGCCTGCATAAGAAGACATAATAACACTGAACTTACTTCAGTATCAGAGCCCCAAAAGTATCATGTTTCAATTACGCTGGTACTTTTAACGTATTTGTTTTGACTTTAATAACTATTACTTTACACACATAAGTTGCACGTACCAAAAATATTTTGATTAATTGTCTTCGGTTCAGTAAATTTCTTGGAATCAATACGTAAATAACAGGAAATTAATAAAGAACTAAAAAGAAAATTAAAAAAATATTCAAATGCTTTGTTTTGAACAACTCAATTTCATATATCATATCAATAAATTAATTAGTATAAAATAATTCCTACAATCTCCTTTCCATAGCTATCAAATAACTTGTTTTGATTCTTTTCTTCTCATTTGAACTCACATTAAAGTAAATCAATTGAGTGGTTGGAACTTCTTAATAACAACCCATATTGACATTTTCTCTCCATCAAGGAAATTAATAACTTCTGTTAAAAGGAAAACAGCAAAACAGATGATAAGGTTTCCCAGAGTATTTCAAACAAAAACTTACTCATCAGTCTTTGAATGGTGGAAATACAGAGTACATAAAATATGAACAACGGGACGTTATTTCTATCATGCATAACCTTTTCGATTTGACTGAATGATTGTGACATATTTGTAAGTACGATCGCATTATAACATTCCACATGAGCGTACACTGCAACAACTGTATCTCCGCTAATTCGCTGTCGAAGCTTCCAAACATGACTGCATTAATTAATCCACCAATTTCCATTAATCCTCATTTTAATCTCTACCAATGTCTCATCAATTAACAAATCGTAATGACAATGATGAACAACATTTCATCGTCGTTCGAATCACTTTTTTTCCTTCTGCTAGCATCTGGTATTATAGGAAGCTTGTCAATCATCCATGTAATGAGACATAAAAACATTGGAGGACACATTCAAGTACTAACATGTCGGTTTTTCTCCTGCACTAGCCATTCTATATACACATTTCATGCATGTTCTGTGTATGAAGAGTATTTTCTGCTTAATGGGCATTAGACAGAGTTGATCGTGTGCCAACTTTACTTCATTATGTCATTTATTTCTGTCATATCAACGTGCTCAACAGATGGGAAAATAGGCGACGGATTTTTTTTCTCTCTTTTGAAAAAGAGTGAGAGGAATCATTACACGAATATAGATTGACCACGTAATTAGTCACTTGGAAGTAACATGCCGCTTTTATATTTCTACAATAATAGTAATTTTCCATCTGACCAAGAATGATGTTATTTCTTTCACAACATTATAGATGTACAATTATTGTACCTAGAAAATGGAATATTTTTCTATAGTCATATAATCATGTTAGAGAGATTTTAAAATACTTTTTTCTCTGTTCTATATATTCAAAGATTTCTGTTGGCAGTACATGAATTATCATTTTTACAAGTTACAGCTCCGTTACTCTCTTGGATAAGGAAATAATGCACCAGATAATAAAATTAATTACATCTTCAGAATTAAGGGATTTAGAAAACTCCATCCATAAATTTGAATATTGAAAAGTTTGGTTATAAAATTTCTGGATATGTACAATCATAGATTTTACCTAAATTTAAGTAAAATGTTTCCTAAACTTAACTTAAAGTGTCAATAAAAATAAATATAATTTAAAATGGTTCCTCCTTCTTGTGATCTATTTAGGGCAATCTTCAAAAGAATGAGGCAAACACTGAAACAATTTTTCAAGCCCATTAGTCTTTATCTTAGATTTTGCTAAAAGAGACCGTTTCCCCATGTCATAAAATAACATTGCTCACTATTTCATTTTGACATCCGGAATGAACAGTCGATCCCCTCCTTCCCCATTCCAAAAGGCATTCCATTCGGACTTGTTCATTCTAAACGGAACGACTAACTTTCTTACTTAAATCCTTTGTGGAAGCCAAGAAAGAAAGGCAAACAAAGCTTGTTAAAAAATTCCGCATGTTCTTTAACCCAAAACACAGCAAACAAAAGAAGGTAGAGAAACTTTTCTTGTTCTCTGAATCGATCGCTTGCAGCCTATATGTACGATTAACAAGTTCGTTTATCCCTACAGAGCTCAATAGACACAACAGATCTCTGCTGGAGGGTATTTACTCCTGCACTTTGCACACAACAAATTTCACGGAAGCAGGAACTTTATCAGCTTCAAAAATGACACGAGAAAGGAATAGCACAAATACAACTTATGACTTTTGGATGTTCTAGAAATGAAATATGGTAGGATATTAGTATGTTAGCATTCGATCATTGAAATGGTTTGCTTCCGTAAATCTAAAAAGTTTGCGGAAAGAGGTCATTAAAGTCCGCTGTCCATTGTTCAAGTTGACTAATATGCATAGACCTACTATTTAAAATTTTGTGAATGAAATTCATTCATAAAATTGTAAATATGATGGAAATTGTTTGCTAAAATGGGTTGGAAGACTGCGGGCTTCATTGTGTATAATGCAATATTTTTGCTTTACAAGTTACTTGGAACTAATCTGTAAGTACTTCATAATCGTATATTACTAAAACATAATATTGTGTTGCTCAAGATTAAAATAACTAAACTATTTTGGGTCTAGCGAATACTAATGGAAACAGAACCATGCAGATAATAATTTTAGTCTCTGTTCTAAGTCAGCGTTCATCGATTCCGTGTTATTCTACCAGTTTAAGATTTGTTTTTAAAATAAAACAAAATTCGATTCGGGTGTCTTCTATTATGCTTAATTTCAATTCTGCAACTCAAGACAAACAATAAATATTGAGTTACTGACAAAGACACCTTGTTTGATTCAAACAAACTATCAATCACAAAATCTTCCAGCAGAATGACAGGGATCAGGTTTAAAAGGCTAAGAAAACAAACGCATTAACTGGTAATACTAAACGTGCCCCATAAGCTTCTCTTCTTGTAAAGTAAGTAAATCGTACTTGACAAGATTTCCTCTTTTCTGCGTCCACTATGTCATCCCATGTCACATCCATGTCACGAAATGTTTGTTCGTTCAAAATATTTGTGGAGCAGGCAGCACAAAGGTCATTAGCCTTAGAATGTTTCAGATGGAGGATTACAACAACACCAGTACACCACTACAACATATTCTTACGCGGATGAAGATGAATTGTAACAATCAAAGGGGAAAGTGTACTAGATTATTACTAGTACTTCATTCATCTCGTAAAACTGTTAAATTTCATTCTGTTCACTATCTCGTTTGCTTGCACTATAATTATTCAATTAAGAGTTGAAAGTACAGTAGTTTATTGTAAAGGCAAATATTATTTTCTTTCTTGAGTAAAATGGCTTTACTGTGTATTGATTGCATAGACAAACAGGGAGCATTTAAAAGTATCTAATATTATTTCAGAATAATAATTTCAAATTCCAAAGCTCACAATAAAGATAGACCCTCTCGTTTAAACTGTGATTTAAATTATAAACAAATAAATGAAATATTATCCAGTCCACATACTGGTGAAATTCCAGATATTGTACTAAAACACAGATATTGTACTAAAACACAGCAAATGTACTACTTTTGATCCTACTGTGTACATATAACACTGACACGAATAATATAGAGAAGGGAGGTGGCGGTCTTAAACTAATCAGTGAGCTCCAATATGCTACGAGATACATGGGAAAAGGATGAGATTGTTCATTTTGCACCTCTGTATGTTTCCATGATACCGTTATGAGCAAAGCTTTACTGTACGGTGATGTGAAAATGGCTTCCCTTTTCGTGGAAAGGAAAATATAAAAGGAGTTCCTGTAGCTTTCATGACTTTGTAATAAACCTGTTTGTTTGTTAGATGTTAGGCAGATTTTAAACTTTCTGCAATATGTTAAAGATTTTTAAGAAAATACAAAAAGTCGTAAAGTTAAACGATTGACCAACCATATAGTGACTGACCTACTGTAAATAATACAGCAAATTTATAGTTAGAAAAATAATGATTTTTGCGATAAGAAATGTTTGTAATAAACGTGTCTAATATGATCACCCTAAAAAAGCAACATAAATCTTTATACTACAAAGAATTGAACTAAAGTTGAGTTTGTTTTACTTATTTAAAAACCCACAAAACATTTCCAAGTCATTAATGAAATATTCATGTTTTCGTTCGACTAATGCTATAAAAAGTTCCTCGCTGCTGTACCCAGTATACAATGGAAGAAGCAACCAATTGCTAGAAAAAGGTGCCATGAATGCGAAACACACAATCCAACTGCAATATTTAACCGTCCACTACTATTGTGCAGTATCAATAACTCCAAACAACAAATTATTTCATTCATCGGCTTTCAGCAGCACACTCGACCGCCATCAATTTCCCAGTGTGGTCCAGAGGCCTTAAAACTCAAGAAGTAAAAAGAGAAAATAGATAAAAAGAGAAATGGTCGCTAAGAGAAAATGAAAATCTTTCCTGCTGATACAGAATGGTGGCGGAATTGTGTTAGGCGACGTAGAGATGGCGGGCAAAACAAAGATCGATACAACCATTCAGCGGTGTCAAGAAAACACAAAATATGAGGTTTAAGTTCAATTACATGTATAAAAAATATTAAATAATACATTGGAAACAAATTTAGTGATTTCCAATTAAATGATTCAGGCTTAGATTACGAATAAAAACAATAACAACCAGTAAAAAATTAACGTAGCCCGGTACTGAAATCCTGTGTTTTCGAAGCATCTACATTATACTGTATGACGAATATCAGTACAAAACCTAACTTGTCATGTTATAACTGTCAGTATAACAGCAAAAACATTATTTGGGGATCGAATTACAATAGAGGATTTTTTTGGTTTATCTTATTGCTAACTTGTTTATGATACTGAAAGAATAATTTCATATTTCTTTTAAACAATATTAGTAAAGACATCCAGGGGGCGAGGAACTGCTGAAGATATCTCATCTCTCATGCAACCTTTCCGCAAACCAGTTCATCTTCGAATACCAAATTTGTGTGCCCTTTCCTTGAATATCATAATTCTCCAGAGAAATATGAGGTAAAAGATCACAGGAATAAAAGAACACAAAAACAGAATAGTATATTACTTTCATGAAAATAACCTTGAAACATATTCTTGCTTATAAACTAAAGATTAAAATGCTGTTTATAATCTCTGAAGTAAAAGGTCTTTAAACGCCAGACGTACAATTAATTATTATAATTATACAATTTTGAGGTATATTTTTTTAGTTTGTCTCATCGAACGTATGAACACGACAATAAAAAAACACTTACGAAGAAGAAGTTTTGACTGTTTTTAAATATCGTTCAGTCAGTGAAAACTGAAAACAACTAAAATCAATATTGTACACCGAGACTATGAAAATACTCAAACCCTATAAGCAACATTTGAAATGAATTTTATCTAAAGGCTTTTCCATCCCTCTGATTTCTGTTTGACGCAGTCCTCGAAGCGAACGAGAGGACATAAAAAAGTCCATCCGAATTCCACCAGCTGTCGGTTTACTGCATTCAAAAAAAGATTTTTTGTGTCTCTCCGAAAAACAAGGTTTATCCAATACATCACTTTTATCCCGTTGCTTTGAAAGAAAAAGAAAATAGCAGTATGGCGGAGAATAAAGCGCATAATTTTGAAACAATCGATTCGAAGCACGTAACCATGGATAAGTAGATGCTTTCTATTTGTGGAGAAGTTTCCTTGCTATATAATCATTATACGCTCCAATAACGTATGAAAAATAACAAATGAAACCTTTCTGACGGGTAAAGTTCAACTTGAAGCTGGACAAATAAAACAGAAATGATTATATAGATCTGAAACATGATTCTTGGAAGTTTGTACTTTAGAAAGTAATGTGATATTGCGAACATCCTAATGGATGTAATGGTATTTTAGTTTGTTACTATGAAATTGTGCAATAAAATACTGATATACTATAAGGGGCTTAAACTGTAAACACGGAGTTTTATATAATGACAATTACTGTTAATCTTTTTGTAAACAGCACGTGTCGAATCAGATTTAACGAATAAAGCGCATTGCTCCTCAGAATCTAATACTGCACATACGTATACTTTAAATTTAATCAAAATTGAAATTCAGTATTTTTGTGAAGAATTAATCACGTATATTGCAGAGGCTGCATTACGTTCTCATTTAAAAGTAACAATGATACTGAATACTATATATATGGTGTACTGATTTTTAAGATGAAAAAGACAGAATTTCACTTTTATTCTCTTTAAAAAATCACATTTTAATGGCATAAATTATATATAATTTAAAGATGATCTGTGCACCATGTTCATCATTTTGTATTTCATTCATTTTAAAAGCGTAATTCAAAACAAAAGGAAGTTCTAATTTATCGAAAAAAGATGTAATGTAACAGGTGCTCCGGTAGTTTTAAATAGTACGAGATAGAAGATTTCAAAATTTTAACTTTACTGATAGAATACTTTAAAACCCATTTCACACAATGAATCTCTAATCATGCTTTTTGTACCTGTTGATGAAGGCACATATCCATGCACCTCGCAATAGTTGGTGGCTTGTGGTTCGGGACTCCAAAATCCACCACCCCCTTCTTGCGACGTTTGCTGAGCAACAACAGTAGGCTGTGGGAGAACATACGGCTGTGAAAGTTGTTGCTGCGAACGATGCAGCTCCAACGCAAGTCCTTGCCGTAGTTCCGATCGCACTCTGAGCATCCACACCATTCCGAACAGGGCCATGGACCGATGACCATGAGGAATATGAACGGTGACACGGGGTGGGGGTAGGGAAGTAGAGACTCTAGCTTCCCTCCCACCCGCCCGTGTTTTCACATCCAATGTTCAGACGAGAACTAAACAGTCACCTCATAACGAGGTATGGAAACACTTTACACTTTAGCTCCAGCATCATCTGTTGTAAACATTTCGTTGTTAGTGTCGGTGCATATGGTGCATATCACATCGTCATTGGAAGGGGGAAGTGGTCGGGTCAGTGTTAACAAGTCATCTGCAACTTGAGGAAGAAAACATGTAATTATGTCATTCTGAGGTTCGGAGCGGCGTTCGGAGAAACCATTGCTGACAATTAGTTAAATACAGCCCTGCACCCCCGAATAACATCAATATGATAATAACATATATTCCGACAGTTACGTTACTTCAATATAATATAAAGTATAGATGATTTCAAAGACTAAATTATAGTATACAACAAAATTACACTTGAATATAATATATAGTTTAAAATATAAACTAACTCTTCATGAAATAAAAATTCCTCGAAAAAGTGTCCTTTTCTATAATTTAATAATTACGAAGAATATGTAAAATTAAATACAAGTACTTCGTACTGCCGATTAAAACACGTACTAAAACAATTTAATTTAAAATGCATTGTTATCGCTCCACCAGTTCTTCACTACTCCTCTTTCTTGCGTTTAGAGACAACTTTAATAAACAACCGGTTTAATAAACGACAGCATCCCTTAGGAAATCCACTTAGCACTCTTTCCTTTCAATACAAAGCCATGAAAATATCTATAATCAGCTTTGTTCTCTCTTCAAAGACACTTACATGTTCATAAAGATTTCTCTTCCTCTTGCCCATGTCTATTGTAAGCAAGTCTTAACGTACAATACACCCTGCATTCAACCTACAAATTGACAAAATTTCAACGATCTAATGAACGGCTACAGAAATACAGAACATGTATACTGTTAGGGTAGTATATAAACATGAATTAGGAAGTTCGTTATATACTATAAGAAGTTTACACAGCTGGGAATATTTATTTTGGAGAAATGATGGTTTGGTATTAACTGAGTCAGATATTTGTGAGCTGGAACTAGAAATAAACGTTTATGTTTAAACGTAGATCCTTATTGCTACATTCTATAATAAAACCTAAAATCTGATTTGTTAAAAATAAACCCGTTAATATGACAAATCAGTGAAATCCCATCTGCAGACTCAAATAATTGGACTGCTAAAAAAATTACGTTTTATTTGTTGTTAATTATTTAAATGTCAGCGTGCTCCTAAAATAATCGTGTAGTCAATAAAGAATAATCTTTTATATATATTTTTCACATTCGTTCAAGTTTATATAACATCTTGACATTCATTGAAGAACACAAAAATCAATATAATCTGTAAAATCGGAAGATAAAAATCAACTGAACGAAATAGCGTAATTTTAAACTTCTGTTTTGAAAGCTCACCAACAACAATATTTGCATTTATTTCCCTCTCAATAATACTTCCAAACACGACTCTCTGAGTACATCCAAACCTAAGCTTCTCTTCAGTCATCACCTGGGAGTCCCTCTGCGTATACTGTTCCCTTCAATCAAGTATCTCCCTAAGCATCATGGAGGAGCAAGAGTGATGTAAATATGGAGAAAGTAAATGGAAGCATCTACTTGCTCAAGGTAAAATCGAATCTTCAAGAGATAGAAGCAAAAGAAATCATCTTCCACCCTTCCATTTGGAAGTTTGTTATGGGGTGTATGCCCCTAGGGTTAGGCGGATATGAGAATTTCAAGAAACTAACACGCTACATAAGTAAACATAATGTCTCATTTCTTGGAAAACATTCGTTTACATTTCATGTTACCGTCGTGAAAGTCGAGCTATAGAAAGTTGGGGGAAACTTTGTACGTAAGTTCCTATAATGTGAATCACAATATTAGGAAGGGTAACTACATTCTTGACTTTCTCATCAAAAGAGAGAGATTATATATTTATTGCGTTACTCTTAATATACGTTTCATAAGTTAATTAATAGCCTGTAAAGTAATTATATGAATATTTTATGACGGAATTAACAAAACATTAATCCAACATTTAAAAAGCAACGAGAGGCAATTAAATTTCACTTTCATAAATATAGGTGACTTTTGTTCTGCTTTATAAATTATAATTGGCTTAGGTGTATATAACTACTATACTTTGAAAGAATGATAGAACTTATCAATTTTATAAAACAGTTTTCACATTATGAATTAGGCCTATATTATAATACAGAATTTCACAACTCTAAAAAAATATTAAATAATGATTCATAAATTGTGAAAGTCAAATTCTAAAAAACGATAATTTGATATTTCTATTCTGCACACAAAAATCAGAACTGTGTTGAAGAGCAGACAAATTGACACGATATTCATCACAGTTATTTCAGCAATCGTCATTTAACGAAATAATGAACAAATCAAAATGAGCAATTTTAAAATCATTATAATATTTCTATAGGTACAAATACAATAATGACTGTTAATATCGTAGCGATAATATACTTTACAGGGAATAAAAGTGAACCTTGGTTAAAGATAACATCTCTATGTTATATGTATTACCGAAAGAGAAAAACTGTAAGCCACATATTTGTAGCAAGTGTTACTACACATGTGGTCTACGAGCTTTTCTGATAAGACGATAGTGTACAACACAAAATTGGTTTTTGTACACCACAGAGTCCCAAATTCAAAGCAGCGTATATGAAAGAGGAAAACACGAAAACTCTTTCTATTGAATGTGGAGAAGGGCTGGTAGTAGCCCTAGGGTTGCTTAAATGTAATTTCGTGGCTACCCAACTACAAAAGCCATTTCAGAAAAGCACAGTCCTTTTACAGTATAGAGAACTTTGACCAACATACAGAAGGAGATATACTTCTGATTTCTCATGAATATAAAACCACAAAATAAGATAGCATGACGTTGATCATTGCTACAACAGTATGAGCAAGCAACGGGTTAAATATACAAAAATATTTCTGAAGTATACCTCTGCTTTCCTCTCTTAAGATTTATCTTGATGTACTCTGTAATCATTAATATATCGCCCTGCTTATTTTCCATGTTTTACACAATCTATATATCAAATCATGTTTTACACAAATATAGTCAGATCGTGAACAACATCAATTTGAAGAACATTCTGGGTTCGTTTTTTAGAGATGGTTCATAAAAGCGTCAAGAACTGAATTGATTTCCTAAAACTCACAAATCTGATTCGAAAAGTTTCTTTTTACAACTGGAAGTTCTTAGCTACTATTACCACACATCCACATTATTTTAAATTAAAGTGATTTTTTGTAGTGCAAAGCATTTCGTAGCAACTTCTACACATTCTGTTATATAATGTTTATAACTATATTAATTATGGTGAGCACCGCTCTCCCTTACAACGAACTTCAGCTCTAGTCCATGTAATTAATCCACCATGTTTCTCTTTTTTTTTCGCCGTGATGATCCCTCATATATATCCCAGTCATAGTACAATACCCATTGTTTTCTTGCACGAGGCTAACTGCCCATGTACTTTCCATATCCGCATCAATTTCTCATTACAATTAGGCTAGTTTGAACTCTACTTGCCGTAATATGAATATTAAATTCTATCAACCATTAATTCTGTCGGTAAAGTATAATTTACGGTCTATAACCAGCGGAATCAAATTAATTTCATACGGTCTACGATTTTCAACACTCAATGAAGGCAATTTTGAAGTTAACTTATTATTTGGTATATACGGTATCGTCACTAATGACATGATGGATAATGCAATAAATGTATTATAGAATTTTATGGCGGAAACCCTCCATGAGAGACATTTGTTAGTATCCAACAGTGGAAATGGTCGGGAGCATGTAATTACTATTCAGACGACTGCATGCTGCTTATAGTTTAAATATTTGCACATTCAACATCACGACGTGCTTCCAACTCCATTTCCAGTCGTGTATTCATTGTGGAAACATTTCGTAATCTCAGTTGTGTAATTAACATCGGAACAGCTTTTGCTTTTTGTCAGAAACTGAAAAAGAATTATTCCCACGGGTCTGCGTCCAAATAGTAACGAAGTAAAAGGTAAAAAGATAACATTCTTGAGGTAGAAAAGTGGCAGGATATATAAGAAAGGCTTATTTCAGGTTATCATTTTGCAATCAGGCGATTTAATTACAGCTTCCTTCCATCTTTTGTGTTAGAGAAACCGTTTAGAATTTATCGTTGAGTTCGTGACAGTGACATGAAAGGGTAGAAATATATAGGAGTCTGGAGAACAACCGTTTTTCAGCTCCAATAGACAGCTTCGGTGAAGATAACTCACGCGAGGCATGCAAAAGAATTCTATTTTACGTTCTGTAGTCGTATCTGCTATACAAGCACAGAACCCATAAATCACACGTCAATCAAAGACAAGGTGGAAAGGGAAACATAACCAACGGTCAGGTCAACATACCACAGACAATGATGGCCTTTCATAGATGAAAAAGAGTTCGAATTTGCAGAACCATACATGCCTTCCTATATTTCTCTAATAATGGAGTTTCTTTTTCAGTTCTTATTGTACAATACGTGTGCGTCATAGCAAAATTACTTTAATAATTAATTTCTTCATTTATCGCATTAATTTCCTTTTCATACCAAAGTTCGAACATTATTTCAAACACCGGAACAGGTTCTGAATTTCCAAACCATTTCCACTTTTGATATTTGTTTTATCTATTATGCTAAAGTATTAAAGCAATATCGATTAGACTGTACCCTGCTTTGCATAGTTGAAACACCGATAATCTACTTTGCTGGTGTTAACAGATTTATCGGAAACAATAGCTTTTGTAAAGCACTTATTATATCTGTGTGATGATGAAAAGGTACTACAGTGTAGATGTTAAACTTTCAAAGTACGGCCACTACATACGGTATGATGGAAAAAGTCACTCTACATTCCAATTCATTCAAAAATTTATCGATAATGTTTGATAGCATGGAAACAAAATGGCAGATGGATATTGTAAAATGACTCCATAGTCGCTGATATACTGGAAGGTATACTGTACGTTTATATTCCAGAAATTAATTAGCTTAAATGTGGATATGAGTTCTACTTGCCTTTACTTTGCTTTATGCTTAATCGTTTAAGAAAGTGTATTACTTCCTCCCGTAATGGTATATTACAATAATCGTGTCCTAACTATACTCTATTCCACTTAAAGAAACGTGTGATATCCATAACTGATACCTGCTTAATCTGGAGGTTCTCCAATTTAAAAGAACCAGATAAGGAAAAGTGATAATAGATATAGTAAACCCATCACTTGGTCATATTAAAAGTGGTCACACTCGCTCAAACACACTCAAAGTGGCCACACACGTTTCTTTTAGTGGAATAGACCTTTAGTAGTGATAATTAATTTTTATGTTTAATTTTAGTAATTTCCTGATTAGTTTTAATAAACATTCAAATTCCATCAACTGTATACATCTGTACAATCAGTCTCGATGTTTGGAGTTTTCGCTGGATTTTCCAAAAAAGTTATGACAGAAAACAACACAGTTATGTTGACAAAAATGCTGGAACATTGCTGTAGCTTGCATAATAGCCTTCATGAATCTAATACCCAGCAACATGATTCAAAATAAACATATATAATAGTAATAATAATTTTATTTATTGCACATGTACATAACATAAAGTTATTTTTACATATTTCAATATTAAAATATAAAAAGTAATAATATTATGAAAACAATGATTGAATTTATATTTCTTTATGACATTAGTTGAACCCTACATTTTATATAGTTTAAATAGTAATTATGCAAACAGTTACAACTGGAGTTTTCATAGAACATAAAACTCTTTCGAAGTATCTGACAAATCAGATTCAAAACTCACAGAACTGGTCTTTATTTGCTGATTGAGTGGAGCTTATATATGACTCAAGAGTGAAAAAGACTATACAGGCAAATACCTGCCTTAACCCAAAAATCTCTTCCATGTACAGAAAGAAGGAAAAAATGGCAGAGTCAGCTATTACCTTCATAAAGCGTCAAGTACTCGTAAATAACAAGTTCTTAATAAAAAGGACTTTAATATAAAGTTCACTTTATTACTGCTGCCTTCCACGAGATAGCAGTGCAAGCAAGCATTCCTGATTTTTATGTGAATATAATAATTTCATACTTCCTTGCTTGGTGCTGTGCAACGGTGTGGAACTTACAGAGTGTCGGGGAGAGAGAGAGAGAGGGAAATCGGCGGAAAGCGTCACAGTTGTGGCTTTATATTGCAAGTCGTTAAATTTTATTCTGTTGCAGGGTTATTGTAATTATAGGGTTGAGATTTAACATCTCTGCATTAGTTAAAATTGATATGAAATCTGCCTGGTATATATAGTTCATTCAAGAAATAATATGGGAGTATGAAGTTTTGATTGTACTAAGGTGTAAATGTTCGGTTATTACACCAACCATACATCTTTATTCACAAAGTAGTTTTTCTTAAAATTTGATAATATTTATATAAATGAAAGAAAATCCATATAGGCCTATAATGCTATATAAATAATTATATTACATTATTGTAATTTAATTATTATTATTAGTCTTTATTTCTTCTGTACATGTATAACAACTTGTTACAATGTGTACGCCCATTAAATATAATTTAATTATAATAATGTAATTTACTCGCAATACTTCAATATAATGTAAATAGGCCTATATTACTTTATTTTTAGAAATTATAATAATGTATACAAAACAGAACTTATACACTGCATATTTTATTACTTATCTAATAAGAAAGTTGATACCACAGCAAAAAATAAAAAGTAATGTTTTTTTAAGTAAAATGTGCAATCAGTAACAATAATGGATACCTGCATGTGTATTGCATAATAGAGAAATTATAAGAAATATTAATTATTTCTGTGTTTAAACTATATTTATGGAAACAGATTTATGGTAACTGAATTTATTAAATTTTTTAAATACATCTTTGATCTTTTAAAGACTGAGTTTAACGTTAAATACTTTCGACATAGCAGTCAATCTGCCTAACTCTGCTGCTAAGTGAGAACATCATAAAAATTACACAAAAGTCCATGTAAAATCATTAGCCAATATCTGCAGACCCAATAAACCACCAAATTACAAAGTAATTCAAAAGCACCTCCGAAAACGAAATTGACTTTGAACAGTATTATTGCCCCCAATAAAATTGAAACAGCAGGACCACACTGGCGTCACAATATTGTAATCTATGTTAATACCTCCAATCTCTCTATTTATACAAAATGTGTTTTTGAACCAACAGTGAGTGAAACAAGAGAGTCAATCAATGTATTTGTAACGCCACCAAATCACAAACCAATTTATCCTCAAATCCATTGTTCCCCACAAATACATTATCCCCCCTTCTGGTGAATGAAAGAGTGAAGAGTGCCAATTCTATTATCGATTTTCAATTCTTAAGCATTTGCCAAATTATATCCAAAAACACAAAGGAATTCGATGTGGAAGTTTTGGCGAAATATAAGATATTTGATGATTTTTTTCATTGTGTCAAATTCATTTCAATTTATAAAAATCGTTTTCTAGTAATAATCTTCAAATCTGATTTAGTGAAATTTGGAAATTACGAAGTTTCATAAAATTGAGAAACTGTAATTATTTTTCCATGTCTTACTCTGCTTTCAAAATATAATGGGACGCTTGTTTGGACTGTACGATATAAATTCCGCTTCCATTAATTACAAGTTTCATATTAGTAAGTAGCCTGTGTACTTTTCTCTAGACCTACTAAAGCAGAAGAAAGCATTTCTGTATTAAATACAGAAGTTTTGAAAAAGTTTTCAAAGAAAACAAAACAAATCAACTCGAGTGTTTTGAAAGAGGAGACAATATTTGTTTTGAGGTCAATGTATGAAGAGATACAGTGGAACTAGATTACATATTTGTATGATTAAAGAATACATATTATCTGTATAATGTTTATACGAGTAAATTCGCTAAGAGATTATTATATCTATGGATTCAGTTGTCGATCGGAGAACAGTAAGAAGTTGTATTCATTTACTCTCAGAAATAATGACTTATCAATGGAAAATAAAAGAAACAGGTAATTATTACTTTCGGATAACAACATTATTGGCAACTTTAATTTAATATAATGTACAACTAACTCCCCCAAATACATTTATGCAGGTGTTTTAAATAAAACTGATCTTCCAAAAATTTCGTAGTAACCCATTTCCCAAATTTCATTCATTTGCCCAACAGACCTCTGACATCTGAGAATAAAGCACCACAACTGCTCCAAGCAATAATTACTTGAGTGAATCCATTCCTTTGGGACATGAAGTATTTGGTAAATGGCGCTAAATCAGCTGTTGGTCGGAGAGATAATGGTGACACTCTGTCTTGTCAAGCACCTCCACGTTTTTTCTTCTTTCTCCCAGAAAGATAAAAGCTCATTCTCTAAGACGTCTCATTCGTCATTTCTCTAACTTTACCACTTTTTCATATTTTTTTTATTTCTTTTTATACTGTTATAAGAGAGAGTTGAAATTGGTGTTAAAGAAGATGTTCAGCAACAATGTAGATTTTGCAATCTTGTAAATGTAGTTTCGATAGAAGCAACATGGAATTAAGATTTATTTTAACAGCTTCAGGGGCAGGGTAAAGAAGAACAATGGAGTATTTATGTTCACGTTTTTAAAATATTATTCTTCCAATGGAAGATTGTTTACTTTCTACATTTGCAGAATACTTGAGCAAAATTTATTCGTAAATATTTAAACTAAATAAATAAAATATGACTAGGGAGAGGTTATCTTATCAATATAATTATTTGCAACACACACACAGTACTGTATATACTGCTCCCTGGCTCCAATTCAAATTTTAAAGGATGTAAGAGAGAGAGAAAAATGTCTCTGATAAGAAAATGGCTCATGAAAGTAAAGAGAAATGAAAATCTTGTGTTAAAATAAGCCATGCTACTTTGAAAAGGTGCGTTTTGTAGTCGTGTTATGGAATGATATGTAATACATAACGCTAAAAAACTGAAGCTATATTTAGTGTTGAAGAAAATAAATATTTTGATTTTGAATATATTTTTTTAGAAAAACAACTAGGCCTACAAAAATTATTTCCCTGTAGTAAAATTTGCTCTTTTCGAACACCCCATGAAGCTTACGCACTTTTTTCCTTCTACATCCATTCCCAATTCTGGACACTCTACATATTTATATATATAATACCATCATAACACAATCGTTGGTAATAATACTTTAACATCCTTTTATGATTTTTTTTCACTAATACTTCCATCATGTTCCCCTCCTATACTGTCGTTTCAATTCCAACATATTACTTTTCCCCGCCCATCACTAATACGTTGATGTTTGCAATATTCGTGTGAGGCAATTATTTCCAAGAGCATCATCACAATTATGAGCTAAACAAAGCATGTGATGAATCATGATTCATCAGCAAGTACATACATGGTGGAGGTCAGGGTTCACATTACGTGGCGTACTGATCACAAAGTACTGCTTGTCAAAACCAACACTACCATACGTACATTTACTATGATATGTCAGGAACAACAACCCCATGGAAAGTTAGCCATTTGGATTAATTGCACTGTCCGTTATTGTGTGGAATTAGTGGCATAGGAATATGAAGCATGGTTGCTTTTGAGAGGAAAATTTGGCTTTGATTGAACTGTAGTTCCAGATTAAGGATTAACAATCATAAGTTAATTTTTTTTGTACTGTATAGTTGATGTAGGCTCTATATAAGTAATACGCAACTATATTTGTCATTTACAAAACAACCTCTCTACAGAACGGTACCTCATAAAAATATTTATATTTGAAAATAATGCAAAATTTCCATTTTTTCCTACTTCAACCTAACTTCAATAATATGCTCGTGCGGAGATTAAGTGACGTATTCATGTTTAAGATATTTCTTGGGTCTGGTCACTTAT
>JAQIWE010000601.1:0-20720 GCA_034698565.1 Campodea plusiochaeta | reverse complement strand
CTGTTTCTTACCTCTACTGAACATAATTATTTTAAATTCAAGAATGTGAAATTAATTATAGTATTTTATTGCGTACTTCACATTCAGTTTAGTTTCGATTTCATAATAATCAATTACTTTTCTTGACAGTCCCTATATTTCAGTTTTAATCTATTTGCAGTAAGGCTCTTACATACATGTAATTATATTTTTTCAAAATTTAATTAAAAGCTATTTAATGTTAATACATGCATAAATATATAATATACTGTTTTATGTAATCAGTATTTGTACGTACAGGGTGATGGACAGAAAGAAAGAAAATGAGACAATCTCTGTTTTAATGCGATAATATTTCTGAAATATTCAAGCTATAAGATGAAATAAAACGCATTGGTGAGTGCCTTGTTTTCTTTCTGATTATATCGGTGTGGCAATAAATAAAGAAATCATATGCTTTGTTATTGATCATTGATGCTGATGTACGGTATGTTGAATCATTCCATCTTTGTAAAATCGGCAAAATAACATTATCTAAAAGGGTGGCATTTCAGCTGAAAAATTAAAAGTTTGGTTTAGAAATGCTGCAATTCTCTTCTGTCTGAACAATGTCAACATTCTGTTAATGAAATAAGATATCATTTTATTTCTCTAATAATACAGTTGTCCTCCAATAGCCTATTCCTCTAATAGACTATTAAATGGAGTATAGATATAGTAATAATCCTGCTAAAATTCAAATAAAAGAAAAAAACAGACCAAACTAAGGGTATTTGTCTGATATTTGAGTGATACAGAGCATTTGGACTTCTTATTGAGACGTCCTTTACGGAATTGTTTGGTTAACAAAAACGAAATTTCGTATATCGAAGCAAAAAGTATTAACTGTTCTGACAATGGTACTATTTTTTTCTTTTCAGCTGGTCGTCATGGTGTGGAAGTTGACTGTTGCGAGGAAGAAGGATGCAATCACGCTAGTCACGTGACCCAGGTGTCAAGCTACGTCATAGCTGCAACATCTTTACTACAGCTCCATCGATTATTTTAATATTATTCAGAAGCGGAAACCATATATCAAAATAATAATTATTAATGAAACTATGTTTTCATATAAATATTATATATTTCAGTTGTAATAATAATATTTAATTGCTGTAAGTAACGCATGTTTTGTACATATTTAATTTCTTATTGTGATCGTCCCGTTTTGAAATCTAGTTTTGTTTTAGAACCTTTAAACTATAAAATGTACTATTTAACATCTAAATCCAGCCTGTAGTTTATGGGTTCAAAAAATGTAGAACTAGGTTTCGAAAATAAAAGTATAGTAGAAGTAGTTTGTATTTAATATTTAATTTGAGATTCTTCTTAAATATTAAATCGTTTCAGTGTTAGTAAGCTTAGAAATTACAACTCCTACAAGTAGTCTTTCACATTACGTGTATGCACTACTGCATTTTTTGGGTGTTTGTATTTTAATTTTAATCCACTATACAGAAGCAAAATGACTAAAAATGAAAATAATGTACATGTAATAAATACTGTAGTTTGTAGCGTCTTAGGAGTTAGTTGGATGTACGATATTCATTGTATTATTATGGTGTAGACGGTTATTAATATAGTGTACAAACATTTCAAACTCAGAATAAACCTGTTATTTGAATGTGATTCTCGTTTCTTCATTAAGCAACTTACCGTTTGTAGGATGAGAATCGAATTGGAAAAGAACAACAAGAGTCAAAGTAACAAAATCAAGAGAACAATTTTATTGCTACCGGAATACGTATTTAACTAGGTTGTTAGTTGTTACTTTAATTTGTATATACCAGCACTTCCAAGTGTAGTTTCTGCAGGAATTTGAATTCACTTTATGGATTTATTTTAACAGAAAAAGCTTTTTCCCTTTGATGTTTTATTTTTTTCATTATCAATGCATATAAGAACATACAATATATTGAACGTTGAAAAATTTTGCAATAGTAGCGCAAACATTGGTTTACTTTTTATTTCGAATACAAGAATCATCTGAAACTTAAGTAACAATCAGGCTCCAAGAGAGTTGACTAATTTTATATTTTGATTGGCGAAAAAGAAAGTGATGACAATATTTTGAGTAAGGTTCTTGTGCATATTTTATTCAAGTGTTTAAATCTGAAATAAGACAAGATTAAATCCATGTTTTTCCTAAGTCGTTGAATCTTTTGTTCTGAAACAACTTTCACTTTTTCTGGAGAAAACTAGAACAGAAATAACTTCTCCTCTCAAATCAGTCAACTCCCTTATGACCGTAACTTTTATTAAGTACATTTATAATCTATAATACTATCTATAGTATTTTGTGAAGGAACGAGTTAGCCACTGCCTACAGGACACAAATATCATTTCCAATTAACAAAACGGTCAAAGAAAGACCCAGTTAAAAAGTAATTCCAGAATTTTCTAAGAAACTCATTTTCCACTTATTCCCATTTCCCAAAGGTAAGCGTTTCCTGCATGCTCTGTTGTCAGATTTATTAAAGGGAAAACGAAAGTGAAGTTGACACTGCTCATTAAGTGTTTCAACAGTTTCTTCAAGAGGAAATTTGAAACTCAGCAACAATAGACTCGACACTGGATATAAGAGGAAACGACGTGTTCAATATTATGAACAAAAAGTTTCTAAAGTAACTTATAATAAGATTGCTTGGTGAGATTTCATGCTGGTACCAAAGAAAAGATTTTGCAAGTGTTTCCTTGTAAGAAGTATTTGCTTTAAGGAGTTTGGAGTTTAACTTCTGACTCGCTTTATCAGAAAATTTATAACTTTTACATTTTCTTATTTGCAATGAGATATAAACAAAAATGTATCTGACAAATTTAAGACTCAACGTTTAAACATTTTACAGTGAAATTAAATTTAATATATTTACTTCGCGTCATTTGTGAAGTATTAGCTCAAACTGTATTTTAATTGTATTCGAGACTGCATTGAGCTGTTTATTTGTTTGTTATCGTAGTTTTTCTGAAAAGTACACTAAATTATGGTCATTTGCCATTTTCTTAGCTTCTAAAAGTTACAAATTTTTCTTTCATAACCGAATGCTTCTAATGTTGCTTGTTGGTTTGGTATTCGAAGTGCATTTCTGTACTTTCCAACTCGGTGTTTGAAGTTGATACGGAGTATACGACTCCATATAAAATGATATTTGTTTGTCATCATCCAGAATTGTAAATTCGTTTTATTTCGGTATCTACTTATAAATATATGCAATCACTGCAATCTAATTAAAAAAAAGTAAACAACAATGTTACACAAATTAGTACATTACAGATTTATACAGAGATACTAGAATCAAGTCAAGGTACTCAAAAGTAATTTTTATCTTCAATCCAGTTTTGGAATATACTTTCATAACGTACCAATAAATATTAAAATAATGAGAGTTATTTTAAGCCAAGAGATTAGGTAATAAAACATTTTAAATGTGCCTATTAAATATGATGATAATCTAGCATCTTTCTGAGGATATTGTTAAGAATTCATCTAGGAATATTTTACTCTTTATGGCCTGCCCCAAAACTTGCTCTTTAAATACTTTTCGTTTCAAAAACACAAGGCCAGAACTGAAATTCCTCCTGTCTTTCATTACTGCATCACCTAAACTGTCACTCGTTTCTAAAATATTACAAAAGATGTTAAATTCTCGTTTCTAAGATGTGCAAAGTATGTCAACAAACTATTAGTCATCAAGGAGTTCCCCAAGGTTCAAAATGAGGCCCGTTCCTTACTCTATATTTTGGATAATAAATTGTTTTCATACTTGACGACAGAGCAAAAGTGGTTTCCGCAGAAATAGCGGGAAGTTCAGAGTGAATTATTATTTTTGGTGAAAAGTAACAAATGTAATGATGGTTGTGTGGTTTTCAGGAAGTGAGATATTTAAATGGAGTCGAGGAGGATTTATTACAGTGATTAAAATATGAAAGCTGGGATTTGATAGGCTAATTTGGATTCGGTTTTTTGTTTACATGATTTATACCAGTGGGAGCTTTATCGAAAAATTAATTGTCTCCCAAAACTGAATAATAAAACGATGATGAGTGCCAATGAAAATATCGGCTGTAGGGGTATATTAATTATGGGTATATTAATTCATAATTCTTTTTCTGTTGTTGAATTATTTAATATAAGTTACTAAATGGTTCATATAAAAAAGTTATAGCGGTGTATATTATGATTAATTAGAAATACTGTTATTGTTGACATATCGCATATATTTAAATATTCTGCCATCTCTGAATAAAAGTGTAAAATACATATACATGAATCTCTAAGTTTTTTTTTTTTTTTTTGTTTACTTTCAAATTTACGAAATTAGGTCACATATAGTTTCTATCATAAAAAACACATTTTTCCAAGTGAAATAATAGGTCATTAAATAAAAATATCCCAGAATTAATCTATTCGGATATTATGACTATTTCAGCAGTAAATTTTCCGAAAATCCATTTTGGAAATTATAAAATGACCAAAAGCAGGCATATTGGGAGAAACTAATAAACTAATTACGTGTTATATTCAAAGTTTAGTCTCAAATAGTTAAATGAATAGTTAGGGAATTTACTCTCATTATTGAATATATTTCTTACATAATGAAACTGCAAGCTTTTTTGAAACTTGTTAAAATCACATGTGCCTATAGAAAGATAGTATTTCGAAGTGACAGATACCAAAAGGCATGAAATATACTAAAAAAAGACACTATATCCCGTGATAAACAAATCTCATAAAAATTCAACTTTTTTAATCAAATCGAAAACTATACTTCTTCTTCCTTCAATATCTGATTTTTCCTTTTAAAATAAACGTCTCCAAATGAATTTTACTTCCCAACTGAGAAAAAAAACAATAATTCCGTTTCTCCGAAAGTGTCAAAGAAGAGAGCCGAATTAAATTACGTATGCCCGAAGAAGCGCTAAAGACAGAAACAGTCAATGTGAGGATTAAATAAGAAGAGACATAATACAAAATGAGATAATACAATTATACTTTCAAACTTTTTTTGTCGGGTCAAATAAGAACAGAGATTTGATCTTGTTATAGACTATGCGTCTAGAATTAATTTTATTAGGTGAAGATTTTTAGTTATATTAAACAACAAAGGAAAATGACGTCAGTGTTCTTAGCCTCAAGACATGCGTTAAAGAGATGTTATTTTAATATTCTAAAACCATCATGAAGTTTATAAACTGATAAAACAAGTTTTATCTTATTGTGAGAAATAATGTTAAAACCATATTTATGAGAAGAGTTTACGTCGTATTATAGATGTGGAAAACTTTTTATCCTTAACATCTTTGTTTCAGTGCCGGGGTAAGTCAGTTAAGTCAAATTACTTTAGACTGCATGTCAAAAAACTGATATGACATAACAAACTCATATTTCTTCTGAGAGAGACAGAGTCATCCATGTTTTAAATAGTGTGTTTTACGCTATAAAACCGAATAAAAACATGTATAAAAACACATGAACACAGATTATGTATTATCAACTACTGTAACCATTTTTTAGTTTTGATAAAAGCAAAGGTTCTTTGCAGAAATATTGACAGAAATTGCTGTTTTTATTCCAATTTATAACGTAAAACACACTATTTATAACAAACTCATATTTACACAACAAAAAACACATTTTCATTGTGCATTATAATAACTTGCCATCTTGACAATCACAAATTACATAACCTTGTCAACTTGTTTTAAACCGAATTTGAGTTATACTTATAAACACGAAATTTTACAAGAAAAAAAATTGTATGAACAAATAAAATTTTCTTTAACTTATATACTGCACAAGGAGAAACTGAAGTAAAGACAGCACTTCCTCTCCTTTTGCAAGTGTCGAAAATAATTTAATTTATACTGAAACAGCAGAGTTATTCTTCTTTTGATAATTAATATATAAAATTACATTACCTGATATTTTCCACAATCAATAGACCTACTACCTTTAATATAACGATATCCAATACGTATTAATAAACTCTGATATCACATGAAAACAATTTTAGTCTTTCAGTTATTCGACATGAAGAATTCCACTTGTCATCGTCTCTTTAATTTGTGATCCACAGGAGTGTCCCTTTAAACCCAGTGTACATTCCAATCAACAAAGAAGTCAAGATGAAGAAATAACAAACCTTCCACTCTTGCTTTCTATACAATACAATTCCCTCTCTTCTCTTCTTCTATCTTGTCCTAAGAACAATAAAAGAGACAAATGGTCGTCCAGTGATATTGTACCATTGGGTATCACACTGGATGTTGTGTTAGAAGTCCGCAAGTAGAAATACAAGGAGGAAGAAAAAAGAAAACTTTACCTTTGGGTTTCTGTGAAGTTCCAAGATGCTAGAATTTGTGATCAGGAGTATTGTAAAAAAAAGTTATATTATTTCAGAGGTTCTCGGAACAGTTCACTTGCAGAAAATTTATTTCTATATATATAACTCGGTTAATTCTCCTGGTGTGTACAAATTGAAGTTCTAGATGTTAAATTAATATTAAATGTACTTTTGATTTCATTAAATACCATCACCTTAAGGTTGTTGATTAATGCATTCATTTCAAAACATTACTGTACTTTCATCATTTAAAAAGTCACTCCTTGAAGAAAATGATTCTGATATAAAAATATATCACTTCTCATATTATTATAAAGGAAAATATTTACGGAGATTTAACAGAATGATATCCGAATAAAACTTTGGAACAACTTTATGTACCTGATCGTATCCATTCATCTAAATCCATTTTAACATTTAAAAAGTCAGTTTGTAATATTAATTAAAAAAATATATATTTCAACTTCCTATTGTAATAATTAAAATCATTTCACTTATTTTTCAGATTTGGCCATTTTTCTTCTTGTCGTTATTTTTAATCTATTGTTTTTATATAATTTGATCCGAACTACACGAGCCTGACTCTCTTTTTCGGATCCATAATATTAATAGGAAATCAATTTCATATTGGCCCACTGGCTACATTGCATATTATTGTGTCAATGTAGTCAGCCTGCCAAACAAAAAAACAATGTCTAAAAACTAAAAATGAATTTCAATGACTAAAATTATTTTACAGAAACAGTGAAAGACTATTTTACTTTAGTGGCCGGGTTTCTTTTCAGTACAGTGTCCCCAGAACAAATATTTTGGGAGTTCCAGTTTTAGTGCTCCGTCTATATTTCTCTGCTGCATTCGGCTATAAAAGAATCTGGATTTTTCTTTTTCTCCTAAACTTCTTTGGACTTCAATTGAAAAAAGTCATAATTCTCTCTCGCACACTCTCCGTCTCTAGTTTCTCTTTCTTTATTCTGAATGGAGAAACCGAATTTTTTTTTATTCAGGCCAAAGGCTTGTATACTATGGAAGTATATGGAAACATAGAAAAATTGTGGACGACTGTAAAAGGAGTCTGTATAAATATATATAAAGGAAGTATTTGTACTGTATTGTATCCTCTTTTGTGTCTTTTAAGCATTTATATTGCAGAGTGAGGTTATGTAAAAGCCGAAATATATACTGTACTTTTGTGGTTTCACATTGAAAAGTTTCTAGAGTAGACTACTCTATTATTAGTATTATATACCTTCCTAGCCTAACTGCGACTACTATCATATTAATGAATAATTAGTGATGTTCGTTAGCAAATATATTTTCATGCAGTACAATGAAGATTATTTTCATCATCATATTTTACAGATATACAGATAATCTGTTGTTATTACGCTATGTATATTTGTTCAAAAAATACACAGAAGTTAATAGATACTTTATTCCTTTATATACAAATCGATTATAGAAATATTTAAGTTATAATTCCTCCTTTTGAAGAAATTTGTGACAGTTCCTAAGAGTAACAGTGATTAATCTGATTACTTCTTAGAAACAGAGATGAACCGGATGTACGGGAAATCGTGACCCGATTACCCGAAACTCAAGTGACCCAAAGTGATCCGATTTGTCTCAACATCGTTTAAAAACTTAGATTAACTACATTTCAGTCACATAAAGGCATTTTTTAAAGAAATTACTTAACAAATAATTAATCTAATACACTGTAGTTCTACAACTATTACACTTAAAAATACACTGATAGGCCTAGAACAAAAAATAAGACTTTTTAAATTTTCACATGACTCGAAATGTGATAGTATAATTATTAAAGTGAACATGAAGTTTGTATTCAATTTCAGAATAAATAATAATATGATATTCGAAATCTTTCTAATGCAATAAAATATAAAGTTTACTGACAATCGTCATTTATAAATGCAGCAAAAAATGCAACCAGTTTTTTATGTAAAGCTATTTATTTCGCATTATTCTTGGCAAAAAAACTTAGAACGTATATAATTATATTATAAGGACTATGTTTTCAATAATATTCTTATAATAAGTCATTAACCTCCTATATTAAGTAATATAGGAGGTTAGTGAATAAGTATACCAGTATGATTAATAATATTTAAAATGAATTTTTGGGTCACTTGGGTCACCGGGTCACTTCTTGTCTCGGGTCACAGGTCCAGAACCGATGGTGTGGACCCGTGACGTACTACTTAATTCATGTCAATGATCAATAACTATGCAATAAATATCTTTATACTGAAATTATGCTACTGTATTTATCATGAGAAATCTCAGAACGTCTTCTCTTCAATCTCTCATCTTCAATGAACATATAGTTTTAAAAAATATATTTAGTTTGTATTATCAATAACCTAAACATGTCACTTGTTTGAGAGTAGATTGCAAATTGACACAATAAATCTCTCTTTCCTGTCATCATTTCTATCCTGATTTATTAACATAAAATATACTGCTTTTAAAAGAACACTTTATAGATCATAATTAATGGACCTTTTGCGCAAGGGCATTTTAGAACAAATTTATGAACTCCGTGATACCGTGAAATAAGTAATCATAGCAATAAGAAATGTCTGCAACAAATACTTTTATAATTGCTGATAAGTTCGATACTTGTTCGATATTTGAATAGTATTAAATAATTTATAAATAATATTAAGACTCAGTTTCAGTAAAAAAAATTCATCCCCATTTTGACTGAAATAAAGAGTGAAGTTGATCAGGATTCTTGGTATTTTTGCAGTCTAATAATTCTGGAATTAACTAGTACTTATAAAATGGACATTTGAAACTTAAATGTTTTAACGAAGTGCAAAGATATTCATTACATAAGCCTAAAATATGTATAAAAAAAGTTAAAAAATTACTGAAATAACGTTACTTGGTCGATATTGTCATGCATCTTACGCTGTTATTTCTTCAAGTGAAGATTATTTTTATATAACAAAAGTCGAAGAGACAACAGTAGAATTTGAAGTTTTGAATTATATTCAGCATGAATTAATGTCGGTACTAACGTTTAATCGCAGAATCTGAAAGTTGCTTTTTTTAAACTAAAATAACAAACTCCATGTAATTCAAATGGGAGCCTGCTATTGTTCCCCAATAACAGAGGACAATAAATTTCTCTGATAACGACTATTAAGGACAAATACTTATTACTGAATAATGGAAATAAACAATTGTGTACTTTTTAATTTTGTGTAATCTTTCATACCAGTCACATTAAAAATGGCTTAATTTGAAATAAAATCTCACATAGTTAGGAGAGCAATTACATCATTCAGAATTCCCCTGTTTATTCATAAAAAATTCACTGTTTAGAAAAGAGCAGCCTCACAGAAACATATTTAAGCACTCGCTTGGAAGAAAAACCCTTCTCACCAAACAAATAAAATAATTCCACCTCTCAATTCTCAATTCCCTAAAGACTATAATCCCCTCAAACCATCCCTACAGTTAAAAAAACATTTACGTATATAACAAAAAAACTCCTGCAAAAAGAGACAACATTAAGATCCAAAAAAAAAGCAAGAAAGAAAGGAGCAACTATCGAGACGTGATCCGAATATTGAATCAAAAGGGAAAAGAAAAATTTGGAGCAATTGGGCAAGAAGAAAAATAGTAGGGGTTAGAGGAAATGGAAGCAACTAAGTCCCTGAAGGATATTGAGGGTATTTCCAACCTCGCCAGGAATAAAGGGGAATGGCGACGGTCACAAATGGTGATCTGATTTCATGTGGAGGAAAAGCTTGTGAAAAGAATATACAGTATAGCAGCATCGAACTTTGTGTTAGTCTTGAGTAAGCACAAATTGAATAATTTGTTTGTAACACAAAAATGAGAGAATGTTAGGGGTGGTTGTTAATCAATGTAGCATGTCCAAATCTCAAATAAAGTGTGAAAAGTCCTATAGTTTCTTTAGATAAGGTTAATTTAGGTGTAAGTAATCGTATTGATGCTAGTCATTTTTTAGAGGAGCGAGAATTACAAATAAGCATTAATCTTTTTGCTATACGGAGAATTATAAAGTTATACATTACATTAAATACAGTAATAAAAATCGCATTACCAGATCGTTATAAGGCCACCTCGTATATTAAGAAAATACAAATACACCAAGTTAAACGACTGAATTCTCAGTAACACTCTCTCAAACTTTTACTTTGTCTTACAAGTTAGTAAAACCTTTACGATCAAAATTAAAACTGTGCAATAAGAAAAAGTTTATTAATTGTACAATAATCGAAATAAATAACATTTTAATTTTAAGGGAATTTACACTTTTTAATCTGTGTACTAATAAAGAAACAACCTGTATTATTACAGATTTATCTGGAAAATAAAACTATAACCTACGAAAATCTCCAATGGCATTAAGCGAGAATGTAACTTCAGATTATCTGCTGAACATCCCAAACTCTTTCCTTGGAGACAATAGAACACTTGTTACCCAGCCTCACAAGTTTAAACCATCCATCTCCCACGCCCCTCCTTTTCTGGTACTTGAGCTCCCACTTCCCCTTTCCTATTGAATTTTTCCACTATACTACTGTTGGCAGTAATTGAGTTTGAAACCTAATTGCTTCATAAGTGGTGCAACTCGTTTGCGCCACATTATGTGACGTCACTTCCTGTTATTTCCTGTCTGTGAAAAGATGGCCCTAAATTGGGAATTGAATTATGATGGTGTAAGTGTATTTAAATAAAGTACACTTATAAATAGGTATTCATTTCTATAGTAATAATATCCTTCAAGAGACGAGAATTATTTTCTGAGTTTGATGGAGTGACAAATTAACCAATTTACATTAGAAAAGTGGTAAGTTAAGAACAATAAACTTTCAGTTGAGTGAAGATCTAACTAACAATGTTTATAATTCTATTGTTCTTGTGAACTACTCTGGCGAAGCTGACCTTATAGGTCATGTCCAAATAATTACATGGTCTAAGTAGATGACACGTTATTTTTATGTTTGATACTGCATCATAATTAAAGTCAAAATGAAGAATTCTGCACGTACTAAATAACTTGAATATTTGAATTATTTATTATCATTATTATTATAGCATGTGCAATTTGATTTTCATATCCAGTAAACTATTGTATAAATTAAGAATTACAAAAACGTAGTACATTTAGTAGCTGAGTACTAATATAAAATATAGTGGTTTTCCCTTTTGAGTCCACCTGTAGAAGAAAAAAGTGTTTTATTGTAATATATTTAAATCTTAACAATATCTACCACTGATTAGATCTTTGTAGCGTATTCACGCATCTGCAGTAATTTCTCATCCACCTTGTGTACAGTATGCTCCTTGCTTCAAGTATCTGAGTAACTCTCTTCACTGGATGACAATGAAGATGGCACCTCCGATGTTGGAACTGGTGTCGCTGACTAGGCCCTATAAGAGGTTCACTTTTCAACTTCAACAAGATTCTGTATAGTCATATGCTAATTGTTGCAATACTTCGAATATTTTTGTCAGTACAATCATGATTCAGTAATTATTTTTAATTGAAGTCATGTACCAAAAGTTATTGGTTTTGAAAGAACACAATACCTGTCAGCTGTCGCCATTTTCTGACTACCATTTGAAAATACCTTTTTATTATTTCTTTTCGAAAAGTGTTATGTTACAGTACTTTCATTATTTAGTAATCTTTGAGAAAAGGAGAATTTAATTATGATCTGACGTTATTCTTACGGCGTCATTATTAATTTCTTTAAGAAATCATAATAAAAACACTCTAATCATTTTTACTGTTTGTAGTTAAAGGTCTAGCCGGGCTAGAAATTACGAATTTACACTTTTTATTCTAAGAATGTGAATAACTTAATTAGGCAAAAAAAAGGCATTTTACAACATGAGCGCATAGTATCATGTCTAATTAGAATTAACAGTTGATTCAAAAATCTAAAAAGTGAAAAGTTATGAATTGTGTTAGGGGTATTCACTTCTATATATTGACTTTGACATTGAAATCGGTTAAAATATAAAATACACTACCTGGTATAGAGGTGCAAAATTTATTAGATATATTTTTTATTTAGACAATTCAATGAGAACATTGCCTAATTCGTTCTGAGATTCATTCAGTATACACTATTTTATGAAGGGATAAAAAATATAATCTTACAACGTCATAATAGTGAAATGACTATACTAAACACCCATTTGACCAAACAGTAAAACACCTTTAACTGTCGTGGCTACTCTACGAATTCCCTTTCCATTTTTTCCCTCATATAAATTCAAATTGGTTGTGAGCACGATGCAGTACCTCATGTAATACTACCTTATAAAAATACATATTCAAGATATTCACAGAGCAATTTTTGTATTCCGTCTGTACTCTGTAATAACTCACACTTTACAGAGAGGGCGGGAAAAATACAATAAAAAAGATGAAAAGATAAATTTTACATATGAGTATAGTGTAGCTTCGGGCAATAGGAATGTTCCAGTATGTTCTATTACGGCGGAAAATCAGAAGAGTTAATTTTGAAAGGATATATTATGTGGTTAAAGTTACTATGGCAGAGTGGAAAGTCAAATAGCTATTCTTTCGAAAAAGGAAAAGTATATGTTTAAATATATCTATGGTATGTTTACAGTATAGTGTTTCATTAAGTTTACATATACTGAAAAACCTTGACTTACTTTAGTCTGACCTAATTTTATGTTTTATGATGTGAGTGATCTCAGCATTCATCAAGCACGACAAAAATGGTACGCTATATTACTATATATTGTTATCATAATCTTCAAATCCTCAAAATTACATTAAAGTCTCCAACAATATGAGTGTTTAGATGGCAGACTTTAACACCATGTCGGACACCTTCTTTTTAAAAACTGGTTTACTTCAAGGGTGTCCCCTCTCTCCCCTCTTTAATATATTCATCAATGATGATTAGATATTAAGTTAGACTCATCAGATTCTTACCCTGTCAAAATTCTTGGTTCACCTATTCTCCCAATAAATTGCTTATTATTTGCTGATGACATTGCCATTTTCGGATCCACATTGGAAAACCTTCAGCGTAAACGTGAGTGCGTTTGTAATTCATCAAATAATGTGAGATCAAACTGAAAATATGGGTCTATCGGAAACCATGGTTGGCTCGAGCTAAGAAAATTTTGAAAGTTTATAGTAAAAACTACCTATTTTAGACCATCTTTATTATATTTTGTAAAATTTGTCCACATTTTTCTAAAAAAATAATTTTGGTTATTTGAATATTATTTTTCTACACTTTATCTCCTTTACAAACAATAATTTTGCAATTCCCGTGGGACCGCCCCGCCGGCTCCGGAGTCCCTGGACGGGAAAGAAATCAGAAAATTTCTGATCTGCTTGTAAAATGCAATGTGCTTGCTGTTTATAGAAATTTCTTGGAAAATTATTTAATTATTGATATAGAGAAAATCTAAATGTTACACTGAAAGAAGACTCATAAGTGAAAGATAAAATGGCCAAATTTATTTCATTATATACTTATATTACAGCCGCCTTTATTCAGCTACTAATGAAAGTATCCCGTATTACACAAGGAAACTTTTTCTCAGTTTAATTAAGGATTTACTCTTTTCAGTGCTAAAATTTTCAGAAATTATGATTTTACGATTTGAAAACTAACAGTGAAAAGTTTTCATATATCAAAAACTTTGCAAAGAAGTCCAATTCATTTTTCCCCTTCAAACCATCACTTTGTTTTACGAGCTTATGAGTCAGAAAAAATTCGAATGTCGCAATGTTATTATTCCATGATGAGAAATTCGCGTGAAATTGACTCCCTCCCTCTTTAGCTAGGCACTACACCCCCCTTCCACTTCTTTAGAATTCTATGTCTTTCTGGAAGACTAATGTAAAAATCCATAAGACAGCCAGTCCCGTGGGCGCGCTGTGCTTCAGCAGGACATGGAATTTTAAAAAGGATTCAAATTGTGACACAGAGTACAAGAAAAATTGGATTTTCTTATTGAGATGTTGGAAGAAACTGCTGAATACTATGGACTGCCGTTCCCTTGCGTGTTAATATAAAGTAGTTCTCGTATTGCAAATAGTTATTAAAATGTAAATTTTTAGCGATGTTTGCTATATGAGAATTCTTATGGGTATAATAAACGAAACTAATGTCAACAAAATATATTTTTATATGGAGTTCATAAACGTTCTAGCTATTTAACAACATTGTAAAAACTATTAAATATTTCATTGGTGTTATTCTATTTGGGTAAAACTTACCACTACGTAAGATAATTAATACTCCGTATCACTTACAAGAATGATCATTATGAAATCCATTGCATGAATTAACATTAAAGTTGAAGCAATGTCAAAACAGAAATGAATCATCGTAGGCTAAGTGGCATTTTTCTTCTATTAAATAGTTCTGCTTGGGTTTAACCACTTATTGAAACACAATATTTCTTCAGGATTTTTGGTTTGTATAACTGAAATTTTTTCACTCTTATTTATGTACGGTTGAAAAAGCCTTTTCAGTAATAAAGGCGAAACGTCCTGATTAAATATTGTGTTTCAATAAGTGGTTAAACCCAAGCAGAACTATTTAATAGAAATGAATCATGTGAAAATAGAAGAAATAACTCTCAGTAACCTACTTTCTATTGGTACTAACTTCTATGTTAATCACTCGCAAACAAGAGCATTAAAACCATCAATTACATTCTACTACGCAGATTTGATCATTCAACTATTAAACGTCGAATGGATCGAACCCTATTCCTTCTGAAAAACAATAAAAATCATTGATACTGTTGCAGAAAACTTTGAAACAATGTCAAGTGCCCCATTTCTAAGCAATCGCGTGTAATAGTCGAAAGAAAACCATTTTCGTCGATTTCTCCCTCCCCAATTCCCCCGTCTTCCTGCCACTACAGTAAGTCACTCCTCCCACCGCCTCAGGATTGTGAGTACCCTTATTTACCACCTTAAAAAGAAAGGCAAGAAATCAATGCTAAGGATAGATTGAACTACAAAGAAATAGTTTCAAGTACACTAATGTAGAAACAGGGTCAGGGTCTAATGGGATAATGACAGGTTGGCGTTGGTTGCGAGTTTCACCAGAAAATTAGAGGGTTTTCGTTTGTAAAATAACTTGAGGTCAAAAATATAGAGTTTTATAGTAAAAGCAAATGCTTTTGAAGAAGTTTT
Source organism: Campodea plusiochaeta (assembly GCA_034698565.1). Lineage (NCBI taxonomy): Eukaryota > Metazoa > Arthropoda > Diplura > Rhabdura > Campodeidae > Campodea > Campodea plusiochaeta. The sequence goes on along the minus strand of JAQIWE010000601.1, from coordinate 5,150 downwards.
ATACAGAAGATACAGAAAAAAATCATGTCAACATAATATTGATGAACTGTTTGACGAATGTCATAACTTCATTTTCTATAGTGCTGTTGAGTTAGGAAACATCTTTAAAATTTCTAAAGTTCAAATTGTAAAATCACTGTTTTCAACTGAAGTCCCGTACAAACGTTATTGTTAAATTAATGAAATTTATTTACTCTTCTTACCGTTGAGTACAGAATAAAGCGATGTTAAATAATGATTTTATAAAAATTCAACATGAAAACCGCGGGAGTCTCTTCATTTTAGAGGAAATGACTTTTTATGGTTTTGAATTGCTATATTTTCAATTTTGAGAGAGTTCCTCAAATGAACTATAATGTACTTCACTCGTTTTTCGAAAGAACATGCTAAAGAACAAGTTTACAGTTTTCCAAGTCAAATAGTGTCTTACCTCTACAATTTACTATTATTTATGCTATTATTTTGCATGGGTTTTTATAATAATGACAATCAGTTAAGATGACAGGATTTATTAATATTGGTTTTTAATACTGCGTTGCATTCTTTGAAAAGAATTACGTCAACATCGAACTTTGTTAAAGATAAACGTTTCTGACAGTTCAATTGTTCGAATATGTATGCGATTTAATAAGAAAGCTATTGTTCCAAACAATGCCGTTACTTCACACAAAAAGGGCCTTAGAAAAGAAATCAAACAGTTCAAACATAAACTTCACCTTTAAAATTGATTGGTTAATGGAACAACAAAGTATTATATTGACTAGAATATGCACGCAAAGGAAAAAAATCACCGCTATTTCAACATTGAAATAATAACTGTGTGGATCATGGGAAAAGTATCTGTTACAACTATCCTATTCACTGTTTTAGTTTCAACTTGTTCTGGTACCATTTGTTTACTCTCAGATGGCAGTAATTTATTAAGTCAACCAATTGTAAACTTTATTGTAACAGCTTCTGAAGTGGTTAATGTTACTTTGGTCATTGTAAAGAATGACTTAAATTTGGTATTGACAGATGACAATGTACGAGTTATTCTTCAGATGACAAATAACTCAACTATACCAGTAGTTATAGTGGATAAATCAAACAGAGTTGAAATAAACGAAAACTATCTGTTTGGTGTGCATCGTAAAAACAATCAAGTACTTAAGTTAGAAGAGCTAAGAATTTTTGTAAATAGTAAAAATAATGAACTGTTTCTGCAATTATATCGTTACAATAAACAAAACAAATTATTTTTATTCCTCTTAAGTGAAACTCTTTCACACTTTTACGATTGGATCCTTCTTAAAAATGTAGTTTTCCTTCAAATTAAAAATTCATCAAGTCATATTCTGCAGCGGTGTTTCATTTGTGATGAATCTGAAGTTGTATTTACAACATTAACTCGGAAACATATTGAAGATGCAAAAATGATGTTAGAAGGTGTCGAAAATTTTAATGGTAAATTTATTTCAACGGTTTTGGAGCACATTGATGAAACACTCACAGACTTGTTTCAGGAGTACTTAAATTTTTCAGTTGTGTTAAGTCGAGGAAAGGAGGTACACGTTGCAATTTCAATGTCGATTACCGTACCATTTTTACAACAATCTAAGCAAAGGAAAGTATCAAGATCTTATCATTCTGACTACTTAGTTTTCTACACGAAATTACCACGAAAAATATATAATACATGGAATCATATGAAACAATCTTACAATTTCAAAGTTTTAATAACATCAATTATATTATCAATTGTTGTTACGTTTGTTTTGCAGAAAGAAAATGAACATTTTTCAGTTTTAGATATATTTTTCAACTTCACAATTTTATATTTTCTTAGGAATGCTGGAACTGCTTTTAATCTCAGATCAAAAATTGGTATGCTGTTAGTTATTACGTGGCATTATTTTTGTTTTATTATTTGTATTGTAATTGATGCTAAATTCACTGAAAATTCTATTATCCTAGCGGAAGAGATAGTTCCGGATTCGTTTAATGAATTAATTGATATGAATTACACAATATTTTGTGCACAAGATTCTGACACATATTTTACGTTTAAGAGATACACGGAAACTCTTGTCAATCAAGATATGGTCAAATTTGACTACGTCTCTAATTGTAAAGATGAAAGGTTTATAATCACACAAGAAAGTGCTTGTATTGAAATTGTTAAAAATGTATGGCGAGATATTAAAATTCCTGTCTTGAACATCTACACCACAGATAATTTAGGTGAACATATTCTATCTAAGCATTACATAGAAACCAGCGGTAATTTCCGGGCAATTTACTGTCACATGTTACTACTTTGTAAATCTTTTGATAGATATATAGGAAGAATTAACAATGCTGATTTATATGAAAATAATATGAAACTAAAATATGATTTAGAAAGATTGCTATTGATTATTGAAAGACGAAAGAATTTAAATCGTAGTTTTATCGAGACTGAAAAGACAGAAGGCTTTAATTTAATCAGCCTTCAAGGAGTGTTTTTCATTCATTTAATAATATGTGTGATTGGTCTTCTCGTTCTGTTAATAGAGTTAGTGGTAATTTTCTGTCAAAATGATTAACCTAGTAATTAAAATAATGAATTGGAAAGATTTACAAAAATCGACAATTCTCCAAACATTATGATGTAAATATCAAATGAAAATATACTACGATATACTATAGAGGAGTTTAGGATCAGCAGTCAGAGTTTTTTAGTAGCATTGATTACCCAATGCAACGGGGTTCTACCAAAAATACACTTTCTTACCAAACATAGAGGGTGATCCAAAAAACCTTACACTTTCTTGAAAACTTGCAATTGCTCTAGTTATACTGACGTTATACTAGTTATACGACGTGTTTGACGTGAAACCGGATGTGGTAAATAAATGTTTTATTTGCAGAGTTGGGCTAATCATTTTCATATTGGACAATAAAAGAGTTAAAGCAGGGATATTTGTCGAATTTTGTTTGCTAAATTATGTAAACAGTGGAAAAACAAGAAAACGAGTATAATTATGATGGCGAGTATATAGTCATATTATTGCCTACTAGAATTTCAAGGCGACAATGGAATATAACATATCTGGTCAGCCTCAGCTGTTGCTGATTGTGGACAATATAACTCATAACATATGTATTCCAATCGGCTTATGATGGGCAATTCTATAGCGTGATGGTAGTAGTACTGTTCCTGTGTATTTCCTTTTATTTATTGCTATTTGCAAGAGTTTACAATTTAATCGTGTTGTGAATTGCAAAAATTAAAAGCATTTGTTACATGTTATGCAGATAATGATTGAAATAATGTTAATAAAGAAGTTAGCGAAGTCTTTAAATTAAAAAAACTGTCACAATATCTGATATTGGCAACCTTATTATTATACTCAAAATATTATCTGAATAACTTAATATCATCAATATACTGTAGTAATCGGTCATCATACGTAAAACACTACAAGTACACACTTTTTGATAATACAGTTACGCTATCAAATGTCGTATAAATATCTGAAGAATGCCTGTATAATAAACATAATTTAACGAGACAGAGTTCCAGAAGTATATTTTAATAGTGGAAGTTTGGTTTAATTTTCCATCATGAATTGTGGAATGAAAGGAGGATATTATCAGGTATGTTTTATGTTTAATTAACATACGATAGTTCCATAAGAATTGATGGAATAATCTTTTTTGTAATTTGTGCTCATAAGATACCAGTTCTTTATTTAAATTGTTTATGTAATAATTATTTTACGTAATGTTTAGAAATTGTTACGATAATTACTTATGAATTTGCTCCATTCAATTAATAAAAAAATGAAAGTGCCTTTTTCGCAGTGATTTTATCAATTCTTTTTATTTGTAAAAGGATATAATCAAATTAGAAATAATATATTTTTTTTCTTTTCTTTTCGTATTTGTTCAAAGAAGGATAAAAATAATGTCTTTGTAAAGTACTGCTTTCTATATTAAAGAATAATTCTTAAATTAGAAAAAGAATAAAGAAATGAATAATCTTATTGGCAATAAAAACTATAGTATAGTATGCAATGGCCGCAGAAGCTATATAGAATATAGCTTTTATTAGTATATAGAATATAGCTTCTGCGGCCATTGCATACTATATACTATGTTAGTTTTTATTGCCAATAAGATTATTCATTTCTTTAACTTATATTCAGTAATGAGTGAAACTGATTCAAATGTCATGGTTGACTTCCTTCAATATTTTCAGCTTTCTGGCCCCATAGGGCGTGATGCCCCAATTATGTTTTTTCAATAGCTGAGCTAGATCAAGTCCCATTTTTGGGGACTTTTAGTATGCTTAAACAGTACATGTTCATAAACATTTCTACCAAATTTCAAACCAGTCATATATTTTTTCTTTTATTTGACAAAATTTTGTTTTCTTTGACAGGGCTGTAGTGATTGGAAGTGTTATTTATCACAAATTTCTAGAACAATACAATCAGGTTATATACTACTTCACAGCACTTCACATTATTACCTGGAAACGTTATATTATGTTAAACTTATCTATTTCTCTATTGATTTCAATATTAAAAACCGATAAAAACACACTTGTGAGTAACACACTCCTGTCCACGTGTAATATGTAGTATGATGAGTGTAATACGATCGTAATGTGGTGTAATACAATTCTATATTAAGGCGCACTACGACCTAAAACTATAATAGCTGTAATATAACCGTAAATATAGTATAATACTCCTCTCAAACTTTGTCCATCACCCTATATTCAGAATATTCTTTCAGTCTTTTTTGATTTTTAGAGATTTCAAATATTTCATTAGCAATAATAATAAAATAGTATCGAAAACCTTTTTTTTGCAACTGACTACTAAGTTGCGATTCCTATGGCACAGGTTGACTGCAAATTTGTGATACCTGCTGGAGGCTGGATGTCTCAACCTACAGTAATCACCAGTCGACTTCGGAACCGATCGCGAACCTTTCTCAAGACCATTTATGTTTATAGTTCTAGATGTTTATTCAACTATTATTGGCTGTTGACATTTGGGGCTGGAAATTCAAAGAAACTTTTGAGAAGATACAATGTCTTTTTATAAGAAGAGTATTAGGATTAAGTAATTTTTCTTCTAACGCTATGATTAGGATTGAGACGGGTTGTGTGTCGC
>JAQIWE010000600.1:0-20761 GCA_034698565.1 Campodea plusiochaeta | reverse complement strand
GGACTCGAACCCACGATCTCGGTCAATTCAGGACCGTGCTCTACCAACTGAGCTAAATTGACTTACTCGTTATATTGCAGTTTTATACTATATATTATTGTTCCCTTTAGCCAGGATATAAGCGTAAGTAAATTATCATGAAAACAATATACAGTTCTAAGTTGGGAAATTTCATTAAAGATATAACAGAGACACTGTAATACTATATGATGTAAAATATGAAAAAAATATTTACATATGATTTTAATTAATGAAATTATTTTAATAAGAACAACAGTGATGGACAGAATGTACAGTATTATTTTAATAAAAATATTAAAGAGCTACCCTGTTGGTCTATATATTAGAAAGTGCAAATACTAAGGTAATAGAATGAAAATAGAATTATTAGAACAAGTCCTTCTAAATGTACAGAAACAAATTTTCCGAAACAATGAAAAATTCAAATAAATAATTAACTAAGAAATATTGGGATTGAACTTAAAGGGTTAGTTGCAGCAAAATTGACTTTTCTAATATTATAACATAATATCCATGATATAAATAACTCATATTATTTTTATTGCTTCACAAATATCACCGGTTGTGGAGATATTCACCTTAGAAAATGAAGTAAAATAAGCTGTAAGGTAGCGGCCAAACGTGGCCGAAAACGAGACAACTACTAATATGGGAATAAAATGATTAATTTGCATTATTGCTAAGTGAGTTTTGCTACTACTTCATAGAATGATATGCTCTGATATGTGTTTTTCAGTGACTATTTTACATATATTCGCAAGATAGCGGATATAAGCGTTTTGATTTGTGCTACCGTGTAGAACTTATATCAACTTCTCTAAATCGAAATATCTTTTGATCCGTTAGGTCAAAAAATGTCTAACTTTTTTTAAATGTTTTTTAATACTGTAAGGCACAAGAAAATTACAGAAAACGAAAAATTCATTTGGTGCAGGTAACCATTTAATGCAGACAAATTATCCCATGCTCAAAATATAATTCCACGCCCTCCTTAAACGATTCTAAACCTCCCAATTGTTACATAACGTGTCAGACTGCTTTAATCAACCGTTAAACTCTTTAATTATATCCACACAAACATTAACGAAATGTAATTACTCCCTCTAACGTAATTATTTAACTAAACAGTTATAGTATAAGTTATATAGCTGACCTTCACGGAAAGTCAAATGCTTATAGTTACCTCCTGGTGAGAGGTTGGAGAAACAGCAAAATGCTTTTTGAGTTCTTGTGGTTGGTACGGTGTAGGGAAGTTGAGTCATTTGAGGGTAATGTTCGACACGTGAGGTCAACATTTATCTGCGACATTTAAAGAATGACTTATTATTTCATTCAGCTGAAATTTTGTCAAATCTCGCAAAAATTAATTTAAATATCAAAGGTTATTTTATTATAGTGAATATTAGAGGACCATAGGATTCAACAGTCGGGTGGTTTGATATCCGTGATCCCACAAACGGGGGACTGACTTCACCTATATAGGAAAGAGTGGTAACGATAGGTAGAGTGCTGAACCACGATTCGACCCATAAGGTCATCATCATGTGCACTAGAAAAGTAGTTAAAATCCCCCCCATAATATAGAACAATTAAGCCACCTTTGATATTTTTAAAAATTAATATTGTAAGATTTGCCTATATAATTTCATTTGAATTAATTGTAAAAATTACTTGCAATAGTTTACATAATACATTAATGCTTTCTTGTTTAATATTTTTATGGAATATGAATGCTCCTGAATGTTTTCTGGTCGCTCTCCAGAAAGTTCCAGAAATGAACAAACGAATATTACTAAAAGTTTCAAATTATAATGAAAATAAGGCTTCTTGAGTTTCAAACATTTTTTTTTTTTTTTCAAACCTATAAATGCAACAGTACTTCGCTTTAACCAAACATAACTTAACTCATTAAATATGTGAAGAAGTCTTATAGTTTTAACTAACGTGAAACCATTATATTATTATAATGCACTCTAAATTAATTTTATAAAGCAACAATGCTTATAAAACTGTAAAGGTTAAGCATGTTATATTTCATTGCAATGTGCAAAAGTATATGTTAGAAACTCATTAAAAGACTGAACGATGATATTATAATGTGAACAACATAATGTGCAGTAACAAATTAGATGCTGAAACTTGCACTTAATATAGTTATTATAATGTGTGATCATGAAAGTATGTCCAGTTAAAGGGACTGGACAACCAATTTCTACTTTCTGAGTTCTGTTAATGTTATTTTTTATTAAATTTTTTGGTAATTTTTGAAAAAAGAATGAACAAAATCTATAAACCCATTTTGGAGATACGCCCACCTGAAGTTCACAGGCAACTCCTTGAGTTATACCTGTGAACCTCATTTCCAAAATCTTTCGGAGCTTATAACTTGTGAACCACAAGTCGGAATTTAGTCAATCTTTTTTTTAAAGTCTTATAATAAATTAATTTATCTAATAAAATATATTTGGTTGTTATGAAGCTACTAGATGTTGTGATCCAAAAATTCACTTCACAGGTAACTGATATCAAGCTGTTTTTTTTTTTTTTACAAATTGCCATATCTCGTGAACAAAAACAGTAGGATAATAATTTTTACACCTAACATAATAGAAAAATTAGTACTATCAGTACTATGAAATTAAAGAAAATCTATTTCGCTGTCCAGTCCCTTTAAGATATCTAGCCCCGAATAATTTTACAAACTTACATGTGCTTTGTCTCCACTCAACCTCCTCCCGTTGACTTCACCTACTTCTCCAATCTCTGTATATTTAGGTGGAGGTGGTCTAAGGGATGGATTTGAATAATTACAAATCTGATATTCACCATCACGATGAACGTCTTCGTAACCACCACTGTATAACGAAGAATTATCTAAAGGAAAATGAAAAGAAAGGAAGGGATGGTAAATATTTTTGACGTGGCTAAGAAAGCAATTCATATTTCGAAATACCAGCCTCAACCGATATGATCATATGAATAGAACATGGTAAACGTGGAACATGGTGAAGCCAGTATTAATTTCGTCATTACGGAAAATTGTTGAGCCATTCTAACCATTAAAATAATAATTAAGTTTGTTGATTATAATTTTTGTTATCGCAACATGAAAGTATAAAGAAATCTCCGAATGGAAATTGTAATTTTGGTATTTCGACTATCGGCGAAAAATGTGCTCTACGTAGACAATCATGTTTTATACTCGAAGTTGTTGTTGCATATCTATCAACCAGGTCGAAGTACACGGTCGTGTACCAATACCTTTACACATTTTTATTCATATTGATTCCAATTTTACTGTTCTCATACAACTTTGGAGAAGGAGTATTCGTTTACTACGATTGCTTCACATCAGTCTCAGTATACTCTTGCATTACTTTTGCAGAAATCTGTAGGAAAATATTGCGATAAAATTGAGAATTTCATATCAAAAATACTATCGATTTTTTTCTGATCTGAAAAAAGAATGATGCTCTACTATCAAAAAGTGAATTTCGGAGGAAGTTATAAAACTTATCACAGCATAGTGTATTACAAACGTATCATATCTTTTTGCTGATTTATGGAAACTACATTGAATTTAAAATAACGGCAGAGTATTGAAACAGGGAGAAATGAGAACACTAATTTTATTATATACACTTTCTGAAAAATGAAATACAAAAAACATGCCAATATTGATGAAAAAACTCAAACTTACATTGCTCCTGACTCCTGTACGAATGTTTGGAAGATTCTGGAAGGAACATTTCATCATCGGAAGTCCAACGATCATAGGGACGAACAAGAGTGGCCGAAGCATACGGACCGGACGAATCTAATCTCGTATAAGATTTAGGAAGACAAGCTTGTACACTGTCACAGTCTGTGCTACTCACACACGCACCATTTTCACTCGGTAAGTGCACATGCAGTTTATCATCGGAAACTTTAAAGTCAGAAATATCACTTGGGGGTTGCTGTTGGGTGCATGATGATTGGTATTTCTGGAGCCATTTTGAATCTATCCATACTGTTTCGTCTCTACTGGAATCGTCAGTCTTGTTGGAACGAGAGGATTTCTCGATCTCGGCTGAAAAGATGAAAGAAATGAAAATTTATTTTGAGTGATTGGGATGTGGTTTCCATGAAAAAGATTTTTGGGGAGTACAATGATAATCGAGGCCCCCCGAACTTCCGATAATGGAAATTGCCCTACCCGAGAATGGAGATTAACTTAATCTAACCTGACTAAACCTAACCTAACTTTACCTACCCTGACCAAACCTTACCTAACCTAAAACCTAATAACCTTAGTTTTATTGAGTTGGTGCACACCAACAAGTTCGGGGGCCTCGATTATTCTTGTAGTCCCGATTTTTGAAATGCAGACATTTTACAGTATGGTGATCGTCTTCCTGTTCTTTCTTCTGATTTATTTCATTTAAGTTTATCCGAAGACAAATGAACACAAATCAGCACACATACGAGTAATATTAGGTTATTTAATTACAGAAACTTAAATGAAAGAAAGTGACGTCACAACTACAATATGAATGAAAAATGTAAAACCTTCCATAAAATAGATTTCAGTAATTGGCAGAATCTTTTATACCGATATATTTTTCTTGATTTATGATCAAATATTTGTAATGAAAATTGACTTATTTTTTAAAAATAACCTAACTTTGTCAAATAGCAATTTTGATTATTACATTATATTGAAGCATTGCAAGTTATTTACTATTTAATTTAAAGAAATTTGGGCAAATCTTACAAGTTAAATTTAAATATCAAAGGTTAGGTTAAGGTTATTATACTATACTGAATATTAGAAGATCCTAGGATTCAACAGTACCCTTGATCTCACAAACGGCGGACTGCCTTCACCTATATAGGAAAGAGTGGGAAGGATAGATAGAGTGCACGACCGCGGTTTCGGACCATAAGGTCATCATCAGGTACTCTATGAACAAGCTAAGATTCCCCCCTTCCCTAAGATGCCCCTATTTTTTGTTTTAATTTAGAGTTTTGTGTTCTCATTTAAATTATACGTAAGGATTGGAAATAAGTAACTTCATAAAATCATCTATGCCAGGTACTAGAAATGTTTACCCTATAAAGCATAATTATGGAAACAGCATCAGACTTATGCATTCCTTCTAAATTGCACTGAAATTAGACAAAAAATAATTATAAAAAAACGCAGTCTACACAAAAATACAGATTCCTAACTTACCCCTTAGTGAACCATTACTGTTGACCTTCTTAATCTGACAACTCCGAATATACAAAGTAAAAACCACCATCATAAGAAGGACAAAAACAGTACTACCAACCAAAGCAATGAACCAAACTTCAGTAAAGAACCCACTGCCTTCAGGGAACACTGAAACCTCTCCACCTCTCAGATGTAAATCATGTAAAACGGACGTTTGCATCTGAAATGTTTTACGATTCGAGAATGGACCTAGTCCTATTCTAGTGTAGGCAGCTACTGAGACACGATATGTGTGTCCTGTTGTTAGGTTGTTTACTAGTAGAGATGTGGTACTAGCGTTTACTGTGATGTTCGCTAGTAAGCGTAAGTTTGATGTGTGGAATCGAATCTGAAAGGAAAACGTTTATTGTGATAAAGTTAGACAAATCAGAAAGAGATTCCTTTGTTATAAACAAGAAGTATTTCTTAGAATACAAATTACGATTAAAAATCATCAAAACTCTTCCATATTCTTTTTAAATAATGTCAAAAATGGGTAGAGTATTTAAAGTTTAATTTCTGATGTTCAGATACTTAGAAAAAAACTTTGAAATATTAATCTGAAAATGACGTTACATAATCACGATAATAACACTAATAAAGGGTTTAAAATTTTGTATATTCCCTCTGTTTGGAAGTGTAGAAAAATATGTTAATCTCAAGATAGGATAGGTATTTCTTTTTTTACATAACCTACAAAATTTATGATTACGCCTGTAAATATCAACAGTTTCAAACACAGTTTTCATTTTAACTTTAAAAAGACCAAATGAAAAATAATTCATATTTAAAAATAATTCTTTAGAAAAGCACATGATTAACTTCAACCATGAAGTCAGTGAATATTACAAGATCTTTCTAGGATCGACAAGTCAGAAAACAAGAATTACCTGATAACCCAAAATAGTTCCTCTACTATAATTAGGAGGCAACACTTGCCATCGTACAACAACAGCAGTAGAATTAACAAGAATTACATCAACGTTCCTCGGAGAAGCGTTCGGGACTGAAAAAAAAAAACATGTACCTTCAGAAAGCAAAAATTCATCAAAAATCACCACACTTACCATCTTCTAAAGTAGCAAACGTTTTGCTATTTGATGGATGCCCATCGATTCCATTATGAAATGGTACCAGAAAGACATTGTACTCTGAGTTTTCTCTGAGTTGAACTATAACAACTCCAGATGCACCAGCGTTCAGAACTACTTGTGTACTGTAGTTCTCAGTGGGGTCGTGGAGTTGACGGTAGTAAACATAAAGACCTTCGACGATGTCTTCTTTCGAAGAATACTGAGAAATGAAAAGAAATGTTGATGTTGTCTTTTTGCTATATTTTTTTAAGAATTTTATACACGGTGTCCCAGAGCAAGCTGGCACATTTCAATCAGCTACCAATTGGTAACCACTAATCTGATTTTAATAAAGTAAACGGTAATATGTAGCTTTAACTCTATATTTTTTAATCATGTCACCAAATTCTTTAAAAAATGGAATGAGGGGCGTTAACAGGCGGGGAATCAGAAATAGTGAAAATTCACTTCTAAAATAAAAGACTATCCTAAATAACGGTTTTGCAGATCTTCCGTGATGCAGATTACTGTATGGTATGTGGAATAAACTTTCTGAAAGTACACTTCCCCACCTATGAAAGCCACTGATTCCATTTTCTTAGAGAATTTGGTGACATGATGAAAAAATATAGAGTTAAAGCTACATATTACCTTTTACTTCATTAAAATCGGTTCAGTGGTTTCCATTTGGTAGCCGATTGAAATGTGTCAGCTTGCTCTGGGACATCCTGTACATAATGTTTTCAAGATTTATTTTGAAGTAGAATATATTTTTATCTCTTTTTTTATTAAATTTAAGAAATTCTTTCCTTTCCTTCTCAATTCATTGAAGAACATTACATGTATCAGGGCATGACTCTCTTCCTTATACTTTTAAAAATTCTTATACATATTTTTCGTTCCGGACTTACACTCTAATGTATTGAAAATTCAAATAGTATTGCACATTATTTATATATTATCAATACTCAAACGGTAAATATTTAATGGCAAAAAAAAAATACTTACTATAAAAATTCTTTCTAATATGTGAAGATAAGAACGAGATTAATACAAACCTATTACAACATTATATTGGGAAATAACTTGCATAAAATACACCAAAATCAGAAAATGTAGAAAACTCACATCTTTTTCAGTATAAAAAATAATAATAAAGAATAATGGCACAAAATTGTAAATGCCTAAATACTGTTTGAACTCATTCTAACTTAAAAAAAGTGAATAGCATCTATATTATATGTGATTATAGTACTAATACTACTAAAGTCTTAAACATGGTTAAAGGTGAAACGTTTAATAACTAGGCTACATTGCTCCCTTTATAAAGTACAATCGAAAACTATCCAGAAAACACTGCAACCCAAATATCCCCAAAAACAAATATCAGATCCTATCTTACCTTCCAATTGAGCCTAGCAGACGATGAACTCAATGCTTTGGCTTCTTTCAACTGCACAACCGGCAAACTTAACGTTTTCCTAATATCATCCAACTGCTCTTTTACAGAAGAATAAGTTTCAACGCTATCAGATATTGGACTGGGCAAGGACGGACCATGGGTATTAACCGCTCGAACCAGAAACATGTAGGAAGTATTCGGGAACAGATTATCAAAAGTTACGAATCGATCTTTCACTTCTTTACTTAACCATTGTTTCCTGTGTTTGTGACTGTAGTATTCGACTTGGTAATTTATAATGTTTGAGGCTCCAATATGGTTGGACGGCATCCAAGTTAAAGTTATGGTTGTGCTCGTGCGGTTTACTACCTAGAAAATTAGATCAATGGAAAGATGTTTTTTTGGTGGTGGATTTCGACATTTTTTGCTTTGCGAGTTTGGCACATTTATAAATTTTGATATTGATTTAAAAAATATATTTTTATTTCTGAAAATAGTATTATTATTTGAAAAACTACTAAATTTAGCTTTTTCTTTTGCGCTATTGCAATGAAATTACATAGAACGTAAAACACAATTATGTAAAAATATTTTTCCCTAGTGAGCTCATATGGAAAAACGTTTAATACGAAAATCATAGCAACAATGATAATAATTCAGAAATACTTTTCATCTTAATAGGCCTATATTACTCACAACACAAATTGGAATATATTACTATTTCAAAATATTCTGAGCTGAATAAAATATAACACAATTGCAAAAATATTAACATTAAATATTATCGATTCCAAATGATTATGTATCACTAAATTTCCTCAATATCGAAATACAAAATCAAGAGTAACTAATAATTAAGATACTTCTTCTTTCTCGTGTTAAGTTTTCATGTTTAAGATATTTCTTATATGAATACGTCACTTAATCTCCGCACGAGCATAGTAACTAATAATTATTAAAATTCTTCACTTTTGTTTTTCTTACATGTGGTGCTGAAGGGGGTCCTGGATAAGCATATGGTTCTGGTGATCTTCTGAATACAATATTAGGATTAAGTGGACTTTCAACTCTTAAATAAGCTGACCAAGCTGACTTACCACTTGGCGAAGAAGCTACACAAATATAAGTACCTTCGTCCTCGTCTCGAAGATCTACGAATATAAATTATTTTAACTGTAAGAGAGATTCAGTTGTATGGGAATAAAAATGTTCTTACCGTTAATTTGCATGCTTTCATCGTGGATACTGATTCGAGTATCGTCTGGTTTTACAGTAGTACCATCTTTGTACCATGTTACGATTGGCTCGGGATCACCTTTGGAAGAAAATACATCAGGGTTTTAAGGATTATTTCAAAATTTATGTTGTTTGGTTCGTGATCAGTATATAAAATCATGACAGAAAAATGAAAATAAAATTAGTCTGTCAAAGTCCTAGCTAGTTTTTGACATCATACAGTTACTGTACATTCGATTATATCATTAGAGTGTTTCAGTTTACTGTAGTTTGCTAACATTTTTTTCGTTGCTGAGTTTTATTCCATAAAAAAGTATAAATTATAATAATATTTAGAAGCTGGGTTTTTTATTTTGTAAATATTAAGGAAGATAGAATAGTGTTTCCAATATCTTAGGGAGCTAAACTTGTTATGTCTTCAAACTGTTTTGACAGGTAAACCCATTGTTTGGTTGTTTGGAACCACTTGTTTGGGTGGTTCAAATTGGGTATTTCCTATACAATTCGCTAGTTGGTCAAAGAAAATAAATCAGTCAGAAAGGATTATCAATTGTTGGAATGTCAGAAACACCCATGATGGGTTAAACGGTTTAGGTCCGTAAGATTTTGGATAAAGTATATTTTAGCACCTGATTTCCAGGGAATCCAGGGAATTCGGAATTAAACTAACAGATTTCCCAATGTTAACAACGTCAACATTTTATCTGAAGAGAACTATTGAATATCGCGAGTAGAGATAAAGTCACTGAGAAAAAAACATAGAATAAGAGCAAGCCACAGATGGAAATATACTTGAAATAACTTACCTATGACCTGGCATGGCAACACTGCAACCGATCTTAACGGCAACGTCTGATTGGCTGGTCCCACTCTGATGATAGGTGGTGGCAAATCCTCAATAGAAGTTATCTGCAAATGAGTTCTCCGCATTGCAGATCCAACAGTACTAATACCCATACAAATATAATAACCAGTATCATTTACGTTCGTACTGGTTATTTGTAAGGCTCCATCAGGCAGAACATTCACGCGTTCTGATTGGTTCTCGGTCGATATGATCACGTGACTTCCTTCTTTGGTCCAGAATATGTTTGGTTTTGGTTTGCCTGTTAGGGAGCAGTCGAACCGAACCGGTTGTTCAGGTTGGACTTCGCGGTTCGCTGGAAGAGCTGTGAATATCGGAGGAGCTGTAAAGAAATAATAATGATCTTATGGGGTGTTCTTTACAGGATTCTTAGGCTACCACATTAAATAGGTACATTAAAAAGTTATATTTATATATTAAGATTTGTTTGATTTTATGAAGTCTTATTAAACCTGTGACGAACGATGTTGACTTCTCTTTATTTGCATCTCTCTAACGTAGTCTAAGTATTAAATTCGTAGATGTTAACGTTTCGAAAATATATGTTAGGCTCTTTTCCTCATTATGCAGTAGTTTCTTTTCCCTTAGTCGGTTCTCATTTTTTCTGCAATGAGATCATATAGAACAATGTAATTATGTAAATTATATGAGATTGCCTAATATTTCTTTTTTTGTAATTTTTCTATTATTATTGTATTTATCAGTGCTTTATTTCATTTATTCTCACTTCTTATATACCCTGTAAAGTAAGATTGTTATCTTCATTACATTTGTGGGTCAATAAATAATAAAAAAAATGGAAATTGGTAGAGTGCCCTGTCCTCTCAATTACTCAAACAAGCTACTAAAGCATAACTATAATATACGTACTTTTCTTCAAATATGACCTTCTGAATACCCTATAGTACACTTTTGAACACCATTAGAAATAGAATACTCACTTTCGTCTATGCTCTTTAATATAAACTAGGAAGAGATAGAGTTTGTTCCAGTCTACGCACTAATTCATAATTCCAGACAGTCTATTATGTTATCAGAGACATGAATCCATTTATTACTTTTATAATAACATCTGTTATAGAATAACAATACAATTGCCTTTAGCTATTCCAACATTAAAGTTACACCAAGATAAGGAATCATAAATTTAGAAGAGAAGTTTTATCAACGCTAATTTTTACAGAAGTATACTGTTACGATTATATTATTATAGGGTGCTTGACTCGAAATGGTTCGTTTGTTCTTCGTTTAAGAATTAAGATTCTTCTAAAGTTTTCATTTTCATTCGGGAACTTTGAAAGTTCCAAACATTGTTTCATAATGTTTAGAAATATTAAGATAATATATTTAATTGTGGAATATTTTATACATTCGTACCTAAAAAGGACGAGAAGATTACAGCTTTTGTCACCCGCAGGCAATTCATCGTTGAATGTTATATTATTTATTCGAGAAAATGCTATGTATGGCGCACCAAGCTGAATGTTCAAATATATACTGTTCATTTTTCACTAACGTAACATGTCGATTTTATCACCCTTGGGCTTGAGCAGCCTAGCCTGATCGTTTAAAAGACGCAAAAATCTTCTTAGATTTTCCTTTGCTAAAAACAAATATCTTTCATCCCTTATCCTTACAATAAACTTCGACAGCAATTGGTATGAGTTATTAAATAATTTTGATCACTATAATATTTCTATAATATTTCACGACAATATAGAATTATCCAACAGAAACCCAGAGAAATAAAAATTGATCTAACATAAAATTCTAACTAACCACGAACTGGACAACGGGTAACTTCTCCCTTAACACTCCAGCTTAAAAAACAATTTATCACCTCCTTATATACAAACACGATCAATACTCCCATTATGTCCAAGTTCCTTTAATCATGGATAACAAAACACAACTTTAAAAAACCACTTACAAACTAATTTTCCACTAGAAAAATCTAAAAGTTATTAATCAAATCTCCCCTTCCCTCTCCCTAAAGAAAACTTTCCCTCCCCCCTTGCAATATGTCGGTCAAATGATTGTCCATATCAAAATATCACATCTCCCCTATTTGACTGGGTATCATGAAATGATAAGGCGGAACTAACTCGCTTTTCGTAGAATGATGTATTCAGGGGGTTTATTCTTTATGGATTCTGAAATGTGATGTTTCTTTCCGAAAAACAAGTCGATAAAATCGTGGTTCGTACATGGAAAATTATTGTAATTTGGAATATTTATTACTACTTATATACAGTCAGAACCACACACATAGTAAATCTACAGATTTTTATTTTACCTTGTCGTACGGACACTTGAAGAATCGAAAGTCACAATCATCCACCTTCATGATTCCTCCTTTACTAAAATTGTTGCATTTAAAATATTTTTATTATATTTCATTAAATACTTATTACATTTTATTAAATTTTTATTAAAATCGTTGCATTTAAATTATAAAAATCACTGCATTTAAATTATTAAAATTGTTGAATTTAAAATTAAAATCGTTGCATTGAGGCCCCATTGATAAAGGGAACTAATAGCATGATAGTTGCTCATACGTAAATATTAGGCTTATAATATTTTCTATTACAAATATTAATTTTATCGAAACTTACGAATATAAGTTACGATAGTTTTGCACCAGGAAATTGAAGGTATGTTCTCTTATGTGTATTTTTACAATGTAAAGTTACCGTATAGGTCTTTCACTATTTTATGAACAGAGGTAAAATAAAAATACCTAGACATTAGGCCTCGGCTATAACCAATAATGTTCAGGAATAAGTTTTTAGCACAAAAATAAAGCTCCTGCTGCAAATGCAGGTGTAAATATTTAATTTATGCACAGTTTTTAGCTGACTTTTTTCTTTAAAAAAAGGGAAGAGTTAAAATAATGATAAACTCTTGCAGTGCTTGTAAATTGTACATAGACTATAAAGACAATTGACAATTCATATAATATCTTTGACCTTCAAAAGAAACTAGTCCAAGAAATAGTCGTGAGTGTGCTGAAGGATTCAATTCACATTCTGCATAACCATATATATTCCAAATCAAAGATCTGAAAATATTTTATTGCAATTAATTTTGATATTGCTATTCTGTGGCCTGCGTCAACTTACTATTATGTAAACAGAGTATGTAAATAAATATATATTCTCTCTCTAATATTATTTCTTTTTCCTCTATTTTCAGTATATAATAGCAATACGCACAAACATGACGCATTGCTGAACTATATACAGTAACATGTACATGAAGTACTATGTTATGGTTGTGTTATTTCATATTGCATTATTTTCTTTATCCCAGCCTACTGTACATGACTTGTAACGTATCAAATCCTTTTTGCAGTAGTATTACTAGGCCTATAGTATATGCTCATTGTGTTTTTAGTGCTCAAAGGCATTTGCAGGTTCCATGTTTTTACTCACGAGAGGAAGTGTATTAATTATTACAAGGATTTTTGAAATGGGAATTTGTACAGTTGACGTATACAGAATGAAAAGGTTGAAATGGTGTCATTGGCGTAGACAGGGGTTCTATCATTTTCAGCCCTTCCTCTGCGAAAGGATCAATTGAAAATTTAACTGTAAAGATATGTTTTTAAACAAACTGAACAGTGAGAAATTAAGCCTAAATAATTCTGAAAAATTACCAGAATACTGTCTTACATGGTTGTATCTGTAAAAGGTTCGTAAAAATGTGTAGTTTTCACCATATGGTCTGGTTTGGTCAGTCTGGTCTGGTGTCAATCCTGATATAGTGGCACTTCGCCGACGGTTTTCGACATCACTTAGAAATATCACATAATTATTTCCCCGTTTTTAAAACTCTGGCTACGAACCTGAATATGTCATGATTATGCAGTACTTTGTTCTGCTGAAATTTCCCGTAGTTATTAAGAGTCAGTTGTGAAGAAATGGTAGTCTAAATACATAAAATACACTTCAGATAAATTATTATATATCAGACGTAATTTGATTTTCACTGTTCAAAGGAACTACAAAGAATCATAAATTAAATAAGTAAATAGCAAAGTGCATATTCGAGATTGACTTCGATAACATTTTGCGGTATGCGAAAAATATAAGTATTGCGTTGAATCAAATCAACAAGATTATTTCGTTCTCCTCTGATTATTCTCCTGTAAATTAGCTTCATCATTTCCAACAGGGATCTATTCAATTACCATTCTCGTAACTGTACTACTATTCAATGATTTTGTCTCATTCAGTCGGTGGATTTTTAAATTTACCGTTACATATTACATTATAGAATGTAAAAAAGTGAAATAATGAAAAGAACATTTTATTGCTCAAATATTTTAATGCGCCAAATAAAACCATTCACCAAATAATGTGTATTTATCTGACATCAAAATCAATATTTCCTATAGAGAACTTCCATTTTATAGCATGAAATACGAGAACAGACATCGTGATGTGTCAATTCAGCAATATATTGAAAATGGCATATTTTCACTGCAGAAATCCAAATAGCGGAAAGCTCAAGAAAAATAAAAGAGAAGAAAAAGCAAATATGTTGAAAATGAGAAAGGATGTTGAATATTATGATATAAGAATGACAGAGGGAGGAAATCTGAAATCGGGTGTCATCATTTCACTGGATGCACACGTGGTGGACCAAAACATAATATAAGAAAGGAAGCTAGGTGGAACGTGACGATATGAAAAGTGAAAAAAGGATGCCCTTGATTATTATGTTACGATATCAAAAGATGAGTATGTTGTTCAACATTATGAAGCGAAAACTCCAATACTATGTTGTTTTAGTCAAAGTTGCGTTACATCGAAGACTGACCAGGCCAGTGGACAAAATTTTGTAGTGTCTTGCAGGGTTCACGAGACCCCACTGGATTCAGTAATATCATCTTTCACATTTGATTATTATCATTATTATTATTACTTTCGTGAAATAACGTATCTGAAAATTTTCAGTAGCAGTTATCTCAAAACTACCATTAATGTATCCTACCTTTTCTCCTTTTGAGTTCGTATAGATGATCCATTTTCCAAGACTATCTCTCCAGTACTCCAGGAGAAAGTACTCCGCATACTCCTGACCTTGACCATTTCCAAAACGACCTTGAGTCTCTGTTGCACTAATACGATGGTCACCTTTTAAGTCTATTTCAATGTATTCACGAACATTTGGAGTAATTGTTGATTTTGGACACCATGCGCCTCCGTTCATCTCTTGGCGAATTCTGAAATGAAGAAAATATATTAGTTTTAGAAAACGCCATTTCACACTTTCACTTAATTATTTTCCAAACCGTTGATATCAGGGTTTTGTAGAATAATTCATTTAAAATATTTGTACCGTTATTTAACTAAATATACACCACAGTGCTGGATTCTTAGGAAACCATGTAACACACAAAACCATGTACTTTAGTACATAATATGCATTCTCAATCGACGTTTCATCTACAGTATTGAGAATGCACATGAACTTCAGATTGGCATAGTCAGGAATCAAGTTTCATCATGTATCACAAAAAGAGCATGCAATATTTTACTTACGATCCCATTTTATGAAAGTTTAAAACCATTTGAACTTGTTTTGTTATATTTTTGAAACATAAATATCTCCCTTCGTTGAACCCTAGTAAAAACAGCAATGCTATTTCTGTTGACCTGACGAATGGGTTGAAAAGCAAATGTGTTGTTTGTATTCTCTTGTAGAGAAACAAAACATGATCTGCATGGTAAAGTGGGAAGTACGCTACCAGAATGATAAATGACTGCAGAAATGAAACATGATAATATGTTACTATGTACAGGAGAGGAAAATGATACTGTGTTGTATTACAGAGTAAATGGAGATGTGTATGTTTGGAGCATAAAATATGAACGTTTACTGCATTCAAAATTTTTAATTGGAAGTAATATGACTTTACTTTAATATTTAATATTCTACAATTCAGATTGTGAATGTCTTCTTCATTTCATTTCAAACAAAAGAGCGTCTAAGACTACCTATTTCAAAATAAAAATAATATTACACTGCTATATTTGTACATTATTATATAAAGTACAATATTTAAAATTAAAATTTTGAGATAGTAAATATCTCAAAAGTTGAAATATTAGTCTGCTGTTGAGAAATTGAAATTTCCTTCTTGAACTAAAGAATGATCAAATCGCGGACACATTTCTTTTAGACGAGATTGTCTTTTATGACAGTTATAATACCCATGCCTATCCCAAAAATCACTTCCTCAACTATTTCACCTGCTGACTCAGTTCTCTCATTCCCGTACCTTTACTGTATATACGACTAAAATTTCCTACCTCTGCAACTTGTAATATAGGAATATGTGAGTTCTCATCCAAAGAGTGGTTAGTGATTATTTGACAAATGGTTTGCTTAATTACTTTGTTCCATTTGACGTCTCATTAATAACTGCTCGTATAAGAGATTGTCAGAAACAAACAAAGAACAGGAAAACTGTCTTACTAAGTAAGTCATGGTGAAATATCGAACACGAACTTGTGGGTGAGATCTATTACATTTTATTGTTTCAAAAGTTTCTATTCACGTGGAATGGAATTTTGTTACCTTATATCTAATAATTATGTACAGTACTGAAAATATTAATATAATATAATAGTTTGGCAATTATGGGAGGTTTTCTGTCCTCAAGTATTTGACGTCTTTCTTCAGCCATGACGTGTCAGTTTAATTTGGTATAGAAATTATCGAACTGACAAAAGTCAAGCATAATTACGAGGTATATTATGTATGATACAGTTATCTATTCATTCCAATTATTCAAGTTAACAACTCTGAGTAAAACATTATGTATGTACCTTTTAGTAAATCACTGGTATGATTGCAAAAAAGATTTATTTATGGGGTTCTAGAAGTCATTGCTAAAAAAATATTATGGCTGATGATGAGTGAATGAGACACGTGGCGAAACAAGTGACCCAATATCTCATTACAAATGTGTTACATTTTAAGGTCAACTAAACCCCGCTAGATGCTATGAAGTCACTTTGGGAGTATGAATGTACAGAAAGTGTCCGTGTATCCTTCATCCAGACGCATAAATTTGAGACAGTGTGTTCAGCACCACGCTCCTGTACGTTTTTACCTCCAAGGGTTTTCATCCCTGATATAGTGATTCCAATATCTTACGGACCTAAACTGGTTATGTCTTCAAAATTGTTGACCACTTGTTTGGATGGTTCAAATTTGCTTTTGTCTATACAATTCGCGAGTTGGTCAAAGAAAACAAATAAGTCAACAAGGATCATCAATTGTTGGAATGTCAGAAATACCCTTGATGTGTTAAACCGTTTGGGTCCGTAAGATTTTGTATAAAGTATACCATACATTGTCTTAGGTAATTTTTCAGCACTTGAAATAATTTTTACCGGGTATCGAACTCGTCACTTTCTGCTACCCAACCTGATACTCAACTACTAGACCAAGGCGAATAATCTATCAGATTGTATAGAACATTATTACCCTTTACTGTTGACTTCCCCATTCAAATCTATTACTTTCTCTCTGAAAATCTCGTACATTTACTTCCTTTGAGTAATTCCACTTTTCAAATTCATGCAATATTTAGGACTTTAGAGAAATAAATCAAGTCCCTAAAAGATTCAGTAGTAGATATTTCATGAATATGAATACAAGAAGAAGACGTTATTAATATAGGAGGGAATTAATATCTGTTCAAATGGGAGATTGTCTCACTTAATAAACTTTGCAACAGCGCAGAAGGAATTTTCACAAGTGTTATAAAATATTCAGTATAAAGAAAATTCATTTATTAGAAAGGCCTGGTATTATAAATTAGCATATCTGTGATTTCCTCCTGATTTCAGATCTTGAATGTAGAATAAGTAATATTAATATCATTATTATTATTATAGGACCTACGATTATTATTTGTTTGAAATAGGCTTTGCTGTACAATAAAAAAGCTCAATAATATTGATAGGAATTAAAAACCGAATTCTGTAATAAGCACTCTGTAATGTCCTATAATATACATATGCTTGTTACAGAATTAGGCTTTTCATTTTTATCAATATACAGTATTCCGTACATTTCTACTATTGAAAACACAAATAATTTATATCTCTCATTGAAATATTCCCTTATTCCAATCAATTACTATAATCCCTCTAAATAATTAGCTGGTTTACTATATTAATAATTAGTTGGTTTGCCATATAATCCATCAAGTGGGGAAAAAGTAATTATTAAATTGTAATTCATGTACCCATAAAATAGTTATAAATTGAACACAAATAATATTGAGATGCAAACCAATTATAGCAGAAATTTATATTTTACAACAAACCGGCAGTTTAAATTAATGTTACGTATAGAACGTAAAATTTTATATTATTTTATTAATATACCTGTATACCGTATCCGTATACATTCTGCGTACGTTATCATAAAACAAAAATTATTTTCATCACATCATTTACAATTTGTTGTAAATATAACACTGTATTGTTACAAAAGCTATGCTGTGGAGCGGGATAAGCATTCTTTTTTAAATTACATGTCATAATAGCCTGTCAAGAAAATGAAAATAAAGTCACTGGTGAGAATATAAA
The DNA here is from genome assembly GCA_034698565.1 of Campodea plusiochaeta. Lineage (NCBI taxonomy): Eukaryota > Metazoa > Arthropoda > Diplura > Rhabdura > Campodeidae > Campodea > Campodea plusiochaeta. The sequence goes on along the minus strand of JAQIWE010000600.1, from coordinate 2,307 downwards.
ATACGAACTTTATGGAGAAATATTATATAATTATGATACAGGAGGGGAGATTTCACCGCATGTATTTCTATCTTATTCTTAAGGCTCCTTCACCCAGAATGAAAATTGAGATTCAACATAGGGAATCCCATGTTAAATAAAATACTATTTTAATGCTACCTTTTTAAAGCAATTATGTAGTGTTTGGTATCATTGGATTTGGGATGAAGATTTTTATTCTCACAGGCTATATTTCCAAATTTTTAATTAATGGATGGTTTACGGCAAAAATTGTGATGACGATTTTAATTTTTTTTTTAATCATTGGCATGATGCATTAATGCCAGAAGGAAAAGATAAAAGAATGTTGTTTTACATGTATAATCCAAAATGATATTTGTTTTTAAGTTTCTATCAATTGTTAAATTATAATCAGCATTAAAAATACTGAACTTTTTGTCTCTACAGGCGGCCATTTTGTTTATAAGGGGGGATTTTTCGGTATTTGAATATTATCATAACGAATACAAAATGCAAAATGAAAATAACGATTTGCGACCTTATCTAGTGAGTAATACAAATTTTGGCATCTCTGAATTTTAATTTTAGGTGGAGGGCTCTTAAGGTACTGCAGCTACAGTAAAACTTACTTAACTTATACATTATAGTTTATCAGTTCATCCTCTACTCAATATTTTGATACAATTTTTAAGCCTACTGGAATGGTAAAATAAAATGTCTTATCAACGGAACCTTGAGGTAATCTTCTATGTTTGTCTACATTTATTATAGAAAGAAAGAATTTTAAACAACCATTGTAAATAAATTATCCCACATTGAATCATAACAAAAAAACTGATTTTTCCAACAGAAAAGCAACATAAAATACATTTACCAAAGTTATTTCTTGATATTTCAACCCTAACTTTTCTCTGGAGTTGATATTTTTTTAACGAAAATAAAATTGTTAAACAGTAGTGGTCGGTAATGTAACTATATTATCAACTTGGTAGTAACCTGATGACTTAGTTTGATAACCATTTCTTAAAATGAATATTCGGAAATCGAAAATGATAATAAACGTGGATGAATCTGAATCTATCTACCTCATGCATGCAATAACGAATCCTGAAATAATTTCGGAGGGAGCCTGAGCTCAATTTTGCTCATTTTTATGATTAAATTTGCCATTTTTTTGGCAAAACTGGGCTCTTTTTTTTCTTACTTTCTCTAAATTTCGGGAGAGGCCATGGCCCCTCTGCCCCCCCCCCACCCTCTTGTATTTAGTAGTATTATGTTTATTCGAAGATTAAAGGTTAAATCGTTTTTTCATTTATGAACCAGCAATGACTATAACTATAATGATTATTGTGAATACTATAACTGATTCATAAAATAGACTTAAATGTGCAAGAAATATAATTATAGATCCAAGTGAGTTTTCTTAAGTCAAGGACTATGAAAACGAAAAAGGTAATAATCAAAATCTTAACACACGGATGAACTAATTAATAATATTCGTCTGCCCAGTTTAAAGTAAACCATCCTTCTATATAATAATATATTCATGCCCTATCAATTTTTTTAGTTGTATATAATTAAATAATAATATATTCATGACCTCGTTGTCTTAACGACCATATAGTTTAAGGTAATAAAAGCATCCATTGAGGCATATTCATCATAGCTACTAAATTTCGCCGAGATTTACATGTGACTTAAAGCACCGAAACAAATGAAAAAGAGCTCTGGCATATTTCAACTCACAGATAAAGACTAAGAAGGATTTTTTTGTCTTGTAATTTCACACCTTGTTAAGAGATAACACAGTCAAATTAGATTCTAATTTTTCTCTCTTTTCCGCTGAAGGGTTTCTTAGAAAGGGTCGTAACATTGTTGTCTTGTACAAGTAAAATAAATAAAGATAAATAGTTTTTGTTTACCAGAGTATAAAATTTCTTACAACTACTTAAATGTAGTACTTTCAAAAAATATTTTGAATGAAGAATATTAATCTTTTAGTATATTTTCTTCAGTCATATCAGTTTCTACTTGCCTGCAAAATGTTATTTCTATTTACAATTGACTAAGCCCACTATGGCAGGTAGCACACTGTCATGTGGATTGTATTCTGTTTTACTTGAAGCCCTTCAAGAGCAGAAGCATGCAGCTGTGTATAGTATTTTTACCGAGGGGTAATTCACTTCCAAGAATCAGTGTACACTTAGTCAAGAATCATCAAAGAATCTCCAAAGAATCTTCGAAGAATCAAAAGAATCTTGGAATCATTAAGAATCTTCAGAATCATCAAAGAATCTTAAGAATCTT
>JAQIWE010000599.1:0-20769 GCA_034698565.1 Campodea plusiochaeta | reverse complement strand
TCGGCTTTATGGGTTTATGACATCGATGAAATTACATGTTCTGATACACTTTTATAAGTGTACTCGCATACTTCTAATATCTTTTAGATATACTATAATTTATTTTTTATTTTTGAATGAATGGTTTAAGTGACAAACTTTACCTGTTAGTAGTTTTCCTGGATAAAGATAATTATAAATTGCGCACCATACTTTATATACAATAGGTTGGATACTGATGGTTATTGATGGTGATCTTTTATATATAGCAGAGAAAAGTAGGATTTGGGAGAAATATTCATATACTATTAAAAATTTGTGTGAGTTTTTCAGATGTTTTAACTAAATTTTTGGGGTTCTTTTATTCGGATTGAGATTTTTCATTATTATTTATTACAATTTATTAAAAAGATCTTGTGAGAAATACAGTATTATTGATTCCTAGAAATTCCTGTTATTAAGATTATGAATCAAAGGAAGTGTAGTTGTAGATAGAGAACAATAGTCATTCCTCTCTATTTATTCACACATGTCAATAAGGGGAGAAATTGAAATGGATGTTATGTAAACAGAATCAAATAACGATGAACAATAGCGAGAAAGTTCAACAATCGAGTAAGCTTTATTTCTGTATAGAATAATTTTATTTCTGCTATTTTTATACAGACGCTGTTGGAATTTTTTTTTATTTCTTTTGTTCCGGAAAAACAACTTGACATGTTGAGGAAAATAAAAGTTTTGAATAGCTATGTAGGTAGAGAAGAGATAATTAAAGTTGTAAGTGGTATACTCATATAAAACAAACTTTCAAGTACTGATGCTGGTACTCAAATAAATTAGAGTTCAACTTGTGAACCCAGGAAGGAAAGGAAGCAACAAGTTTGTAGTAAACAAAAATTCATTAAAAGACATATATTTTTAATGTTTTATTCCTAATAGAAAATATATAATTTTATACAGCTGTAAATAAAGTGTTTTGTAATTTCATAACTTCAGAAAATAAATAATATTATGAACCAGAAAAAAATACCCTATATGATTATATGACGAGCTATTATTTTATTCTAACGTATAGCTATACATTTCCAATTAAAGTATACAAATTGAATTTTGTATATTTATAATATTTTAATTGAACTTATTTACAACTGCTTTTTATATTACATTAAGAATTGCATTATAATGTACTGGGAGTGACTTAACTCCCATCGATACTTGGAATGACTGCTATTTTACTTTAGTAATATGATCTTATAGTGAAGTTAATTGACTCAGTTAATTCTAAAACAACTCTTGTAACTTATAAGTAAAATACAAATTTCTCTCATCTCACTTTTTCTAATGTAAGGTTGTTAAAAATATTACGTAATAAAGTAGTCATATAAATTATAGCAATGTGTGTGAAAACGTAATAATAGATTGTTCTAACATATTTCAATTAGCTTCTCTGATGGAGTAAAATAAGAGAGAAAACACAATGTTGACGACAGAAATTTTTCATGTGCACTTATGTTATTTTATTTTTAAAATATTGATTGTCGTTACAATATAATTTATATAGTTTGTTTCAGATCTTCATAATTTTTATATTACTTCTGAGGCATTCTTTCATATCGGTTTCAAATAATCAAACACCTAAATCTCCTCATCAAGAGCTTTACTCCTCAAATCTCTATTCTTACTTTCTACTCATAAAATTCAATTTTCACCAACAAGCTCTTGTCCTGCTGTTCTCCATACCTTGGAACTTACTAATGCAATTTTCTCATCTACGCTACCTTTATACTTTCGTTTATACACTTTTATAATTAATAGTCAGCACATCATCAAAGAGTGAAGATGGATAATAAAACTGGTGGATAATTATGGTTATACGTGCTGAGTAAGTTTTAAAAATAATGCTAAGTTGGGCCTCTAATGCAAATAAATGTCTTTTGGGAAATGCTTTTTAGTCCTGCTGTTAAAAAATTAGGAAAACCGAGGAACTGCGGTTTATTTTTGGATAAAAAGACTAATTAACTTACTTCTGCTCATAATAAAATAAATTGATAATAATGTAACATACTAAATTAATATTAACAATCACCGACGGTTTAGAGAAATAAACATTTCTGTACAGAATTACGATTTTGATCTCCATCGTAAAACCATTATAACAGCAATTTATTACATAATGAACTTTTACTGAAATTCATATTATGAAGCAATCATTTAAATACTTGGTTGAATCATATTAGCGTGCAGTTATTTTTATTTAATTGATCTTCTATCAGTCACACTGAATATTTATAGCAAAAAAGCAACATTATCACTGAAAATACAGGAAAGACGAGTGAAAAACAGTTTGGCCATTTTCGCAAATCGGATGCAAATTATCCAGTATTGTAAATTAAATTTATTGTAGGTGTAATATGTAATTACTATTTTAAATAATTATGTAGCATTTTCAAGCAGCTTAAACAATATTCTTACAGTAGATTCATGCATTTCTCTGCAAATTTTCTTCCATTGCAAATTTCAGGTCACAAAATTTTGCCAAAGAAACATTCAATATTCCTATATCAATATCAGTGTGTTTTGTTCTTATAGAATTCCATCCGTATAACTATATAATTATAGTTTCATTGGATGAACATAGGATTTTATATGAATACACATTTTTTTGTATATTAAGAATTTAAATGACAGATTTCTATTTACTCTGAAAAGTACAATTTATTTACCATGAATCAGATATAATGTACTGTATTCTATAACACAAACATTTGAATATACACAAACTTTTATAATATTTATAATTGTTTCAATCATGCTGTTGATTGTTTTATGTAATATGTATAGATGTTTCCATAACCAATTATGGAAGACCTATTTGTATATTGTAATTTTGCTGACTGTTACAGTTTCATTGTAATATGTAAATTAATTGCTCTATTTTATTGCTAAATTATTTTTCTCTCTGATAGTCTATTTGTGTTCACTTACATTAAATTTATATGCAAATAAAGCAACACATATTTTCCATCAGTTCCACAGGATATTCAACGTATTGTGTAATGGCTAAATATAAACTCAATTATTGAAGGGAAAGCTGTAAGCGAAATACATGCAGTCAAGAAAACTAATTAAAATGTCAACTCAACTTGCAAACGTAATATCTTTATTATTATTATTATTATCTCTTTTTCGTATTTTTTATATATTCTTGTAAAGATACACTTATAAATTTTATAAAAATGATTATAATATTACAATATACAAAAAGTTGAATGAAAGGAGTAATCTTAGTGTTATGATGAATAAAAATTAACCGGAATAACATTCTAAAGTTTTTTTTGTTGTTATTCGCCTTTTTTTGTCATTTTTTTGTGTCATGAAACAGTAGAGAAACTTAAATTCCGTAAAAAGTGATATTTGTTCAGTTATTTTAGGTTCATTATGACTTTGAAACAAATATTTACGATAGTTTTATCTCAAGGGGCGAAAATGATTTTCAGTTATTAAAATATTAAGTTGTTTATTCAAAAGGAAATAGAAGAAAAATGATGATGATTTGTCTACTGAATGCCATCAGAAGCAAGTAGAAGTCTTGGAGAAAAATAATATCTACCAAAATACATGTTCATTGATATTCAGGGGCGGATCCAGATCCAAATTTCGTGGGAAGCGGAATTCCTTTAAATTCGGACAGCGTCGCAAACCATTCGAAGAGCACCCCCATGGCTGGCGCGAGCGAAGAAATTTTTGAAAATTACAGACACTTAAGTGCGTCAAAACCACCCCCTTCTATCCGCGCCTGTTGAAATTGAATGTAAACTTTGGAAAATATAAATTCAACATACAGTACAAGTTTACAAAACAAATTTTTAGTTCAGAAAAGGAGTATTTTCAAGATCAGTTTTGAAAGCTAATATTGCTTTTCAAGGAATCATTACTGAGGTGATGATGAAGAATATAATTAAATAGAAATGATCAAATATTTAAAAAAAATGTTCTGCGGTGAGATTGAAGATCCTTTTTTTTATTATTATTTTTATGTTGATTTCCTAATCATGTAATTATAACTATTAAACAAAAAATAATGGTATTGCACTATTGGCATAAAATTTATCAGGGAACGTAGCTACATTTTGCTTTGAAAGTACGATATGATTTTGGCATAGGTAAAATTGTGAAAAAATTTTAATTTCAATTTTCTATCTAAAAATAACTATGAGACTCAACTCTAGCCGAAGTGAAAGTAATCCTATTTTTAAAAACAGGAAATTACCATAGCATGAAAAATATAAACTACGAAAAATTATACTTCCCCAAAGAAATTATTAATGCATATTCGTATGCAATCAACACTGAACATGGTATAATATATCACATGTATTTCATGAATGTTAAATAGCAAAGAAGCATCATGTAAATTTGAGTTAGGATCACCTCCATACATAAAATAGACGATGGATGTATAAAATATTGATTTTTATCACTAGCTAGTTGCATATCGTTTTACTCATTTGATGCTGGTGCTGTACAGTACAGATTCATCTGCAAAAGAGAGGTACTATAATTATTGTACAATATGTTGTGTTTCGACTGTTATTTGATATCTACAGTATGGTGGAAATAATAGAATATTCTCTGTTGCATGGGCGCCGAGTTTTGAAAAAGCCAATGGGTGCAAAACCAGCCTCGGAGCCAGTTCCCAATTTCGGGGGATAAAAAATCCGTTAAAATCGGATAGCATAACCGACCTTCCGCGAAGCGCCAGCACTATGGTTGGCGCGAGCAAAGAAAATTTTGAAAATTATTGTTAAAAACACAGTATGTTAGAGCGTTTCTGCTGATATTTTGGAAAATTTGATCACAATTTTTCTATTTTTTTTTAGTTTCCTTATGTTATCTGCATTCTTCTGTTATTTAAATTCTTATATTTTGAAAAAAATGACAATAAAAACTGCATCTTTTAAGGTCTTTTTTACTCCCGTTTTTACACGATATTTAAAATTAAATATATTACATCAATATTAGAACCATACTTATCTAGTATAATTTGTTCAGAATAAAATTGTAATAGTAATGTCATCAGTCAGAAGCTCAGAACAGAATAAAATTGGTTCTGATTTCATATTAATTGTAAATTTCCTGCTCTGTTAATAAATTTAGCAATTAACATGGAGAAAATTTTAGTATTTTTCTTGTTCCCGCTTTAATGAAACCTGAAAATGCAACTTACAGATGGCAGAAACTTTCACGATCAAACTAGTTAACTTATCCGTAGTGAGAAACATACTGCGGTTAACCTGTTACAATGTTTGTCAGATTACAGCTAGTGCATGAAATATGATGATGAAATAAATATTATGCGAGGGCGAAGCCCGAGCGGAATTTTTTAATCAATATTGAAATTAATGGAGATTATAAACAATTTTTAGTCAAAAATCCAATGGGTGCAGTGCACCCATTGGATTATTTCAATGGGTGCAGCTACTCCGCTGCACCCATGGAGTCGGCGCCTATGCTCTGTTGTATCAAACAGATTGGATACAATGTACAAAAGTATTGAAGTTATTTTCAAATTTGTTTTCAACAGGAAAGTACTATAAGTTTCGAACATATTGACATAATATTGATTGGTAATTGATGAAGTTTTATTATCAGCTGAATAAATCTCTAATATTAAGCTCATCTATATTTTGACTCCTGACGCGTTTTTACAGAATTTGTCACTATATCACAAAACAATATATTTGTTTAATATGCAGGCACTGGCATTTAATCCAAATGCAGATGAAACTGCGCAGACAATCATGATTTCCGTTTCACGATATTTGATAACATATAAGCATAAGCTGCTTTAGGATTTAAAAATATTTATGTTTGGCAATAGTTAAAAACCTGCTGAACAACCAGTCAGTTTAATCCAAATATTATATACCTCTTCTTGTGTTTTATCACCCACAGAAATAAATTTAAATTTGTTATATTTATACTGTAAGTGAATGACCATCATTTTCTGCTCTTCCTATACAGATAATAGCAATATCACATCTAATCACGCCTCTCTTTCCACTACTAAATTGATTTCATTTTTATTTAATGCTGTTCTTGTACTTCTGTTCATTCTGCACTTGTTATTCATGTAGTTCAGCACAAACTCATTAGGAGCAAAAATAATTTATGTCTCCAGAAAAATATCACGTTTTCTAAGGTATTATGTTTTGTTATAATAATTTGTAAGCAATATATCTCAGACTTGGTGTATTTACAGTAAGAGGGAAAATAGAGAAATGAACAAACCAAAAGTTTCTGACTTCATTGTTTTTTATACAGTGATATACGAGAGTGGATCAGAAAGTAAATGACAAGTTTAATTACAGCCTTTTCAATGCACCGATATCAAGGTGTCTATACTCAATTTAAAGAGAATTTCATTATATAAAACACAGAGTAAATATTACGTCTATACGTCTAGCATGTGTGATGCGACGTTTGTTTGAATATGCCGAGGTCACTTGAATCATCCACAGACATAGGTAAATAACGTACAAATTGATTATTCAAATTTAAATATTTATTGAGATAAGAACAGAGTAAATAAGGTATAATATTACTTTCTACGTAATTTCCGCTAACATTTATGCATTTGTCCCAACGCTCTGGTATATGGGGGATGGCTAAAACTTCCCATTTCCATCCCTTCACTTTAGCTAAAACAGAGTTCACGACATGGGGCCGTGCGTTGTCATGAAACAAAGCAACAAATTGCAATGTTTCAATAATTGGTACGACCCATACATCCATCACCGTATACAGCATACATTTCCTTGTGGATTTCACCTGGTTTCTTAACTGTACCCACAGATATCGTACAACACTTATTTGCCCTATTATTGTGGATGATTCAAGTGACAGTACCATTTTAAAACAAACATCACATCACTGATACCAGATGCATAGAAGTAGAATTTACATGGTTTTATAGAGAATTCTCCTTAAAATGAGTATAGACACTTTGATATCGGTGTATTGGCGAGGCCGTAATTAAACTTGTCATTTACTTTCTGATCCACCCTCGTATTTCTACAGTGCATAGTGTTTGTGTCTTTTCATATAGAGTAATTGTTGCTAACAATCCCACAGGAATAAGAGATAAATTCATCTCTTCTAAATAGAGCGAGAAATAGCATAAGGGAGTTGTTAATAAACTCTCCTCATTTCAGTTTAAAACCAATTTATTACAGTGAAGTATGGTAAGTGCACTGTTGAGACTAGCAGACGGTTTTCTCCTCTTTACATTGATTTAACTTTCCATTTAATTTTTCAATTTTTTACTATAGGTTACTCAATCTTGCAGTTTTTCCGTGATATTCTTTAATTAAAATATGAAAGTGATTTCATTCAGTTAGTTCAGTAGGTTATACCGTTGGCGACGAAATCAAAGGCTTCCTTTTAGAAATTGGTTTGCTCTTTAATCACGAAGCTAGTAAATTTAATATATTAAACAGTTACAGAAAACATATAATTATTTACTTCAACTTAGTTATGATGAATAAGTTGACCCATTGACCCAGTACAACTCTAGGGCGTAATTACAGTGTAACTAATTTTGATAGTATATAGGACACTATCCAACTTTGGCCAGTACTTCACATCATCACGTCAATTAAGCAGCTTTTCATTTCCATCAGATTGTTGACAGCAGCTCATAATCATTTAGTATACCTTATTGACTGCCATTAACAGTTTTCTGCTTCGCCTATTACACTGAAAGGAAGCATTGAGGCAAACAGCAATTGAAAACAGTATGTTGTAATTGTTTGTATGTTTGCTTTCGGTTTCATTGTTGCAAGCATCAAACAAATCAAACAACTGTCACTCGGAAAAACAAGCTGTCAGTGGTCGCTTTGAAAACATGTCCGTTTATTACGTGAAAGAATTATTTGTAGCTCTTCAAAATGAGATTGTTACTGAATACAATATTGTTGATTGCCCTAATGACCTTCCAACTGACAAACAGTAATATTACTGTAGTGTTTAAGTGCTGCTCTCATGCATACTATAAATGATTTTTCTGTCTGTTTCGCTGTTAATTTACTGTTTTTTTTTTCATTTTGTGATGTTGAATTGCTTATTCTAATCCATCACAAAATCGTTGCCTCGTTGTGCTTCTATTTTTTATATTTTTAACATACTATTTTTTTCTTCAGTTATTTTCATTTTGATAATACCTCCTCAGACTGACCGGCTCCGTAGTACCAAAGTATCATATAAATAAAGTTATCAAATATAATTTTCATAAAGCACTATTTTTGAATAGGCACCTGATCATTCTTTTATATTTTTGTATTCAAGATGCCATCATTGCAACTAAAAATATTGTTACCACTTGACTTCTTCTTCTTCGAAAAAAAAAAAAAAAAATCAATCATATTCGTACTCGCATTCCTAATCGTAGATTTAAATGCTTAAACTGTTGAACATTGATTGTATATTCATTTAGTTTTCTTCGGGAGTTTGCGAATGCATTCAATCACTGTATGTTATTCGTTAGTTAGTCCAAACATCCAGAACACACTACCATACTGATCAATATTGATTAGAGTGGGTCAGTAGAGAAATCTTTCCTTTACTTGAGAATGCGGTGAACCTCAATGGAGTCATTTAAAATTTGATCGACTCAATTTCCTTTCTGCTGTTGAAGTAGTGCTTCCTCATTCATTCAACAGGTAGAGCTACTTGCTTCAAAACCAAATCGATTTTGACTCCAGGCACACAGCTGTATTCTGCAGTACGGAGCTTCCTGAAAGAATACTTTATGTTGCGCTAACAATAATGTTATTGTTTAAATTCAACTCTGTCAGAGTTCACTTTTATGAAAAGCGAAAATTCGAAACTCGAGTTCATTGTTTTATTTTGTTATTTACTTTGGTGGATAATAATATAAATTATCACATTTAATTTTGTTATGTTATTGAATATTAAGTTATTGTTTTTTTAGCAGATGACTATCATTCGAGATCAAATCTGGTTTAGTTGGTTAATTTTAACGAAATATTATATGTTGAAATATATTTAAATATTTGAACAAGAGTGGAAACGTTTTAACAGATAGTGGAAATTGAGTATGTTGATATTCATGTTCAAAAAGGCTTTAATCTCACAATAGATAACATTATAAATGTTACTGTCTGCGATTAGAGCCTTTGAAAATATGAATTAAACGTTTAACGTAATCACAGCATTTGTAAAAAAATTAAAGCTAATATCAATATAATCTTTGGACACCTATTTATTCTAAACATAAACTGATTAAATTCATCCCGAAAGAACAGAATAATTCGAAATCATACTTCATCACAGAAAGATGATCTTACCCAGACACGTAGGTATTTTCCACGTCGTCTAATTTAAATTCTGCTCAATTTTCAATAATAAAAAAGAAAAGAAAGAAAATTCGTTATTTGAAAACATTATTACTTTTGAAGACGAACTCGTATTGCAAAACTATAAAAGATTCGTGTGGATCCTTATAAAGTGCAGTGAAGAAAATTCTATCAGATGTGTCTTTTATATTGGTGTACATGTCAAGAAAAAGCTTTCCCGAATATTGAAAACAAGACGAGACAGCCAGAAGGAAAATAGATGAAGAAAGAGACGTAGTTAGTTCTCTTTCGTGGGTAGGAAGACCAGACTTGTGTTCAGAATAACGGATTTCCTTAAGTTTTTTTTTCCTTTTTTTAAAGATATTGTCGGCAATGTTTTTGACTTCGTCTAATTACTTAGGTTTTGTGAGATGAATTGTAGTTGGCATACTTTTCTGTTTCATTTAATAAACCGTTTATATGCTACTTCTATGATGATTTTATTTATTGGAATAACACAGTCAGTGTTTCTCAGATCAAAGGAAAACTGTTATACTGGACATTTGTTTCTGTTTCCATTAAGGTTCGGAAATAAAACCATTGTTGCATTTCTTCAATTTAAGTAAAAAAAAGTATAAAACAGTCATTTTAAACTTTTATTTGCTAGACGTGAAAGAGAATTTTTCAGAAACTTCAAGTCAGAAGCTTCAGTCTTATATTTTGTTTGTATACCCTTTGGTAAATGCCAATTACAACATTCCTAATCATTACAAACTTTTCCCATAAGTTATTCCCTTCTAATATGCCTACACAAACAGTGTTGAGATAAAGCGAAGTAAACCAACTGAAATAATAGTTTAAAACGAATTGTTGAACAGTATACTGATGTACCTTAATAATATTTAAACATGAAATATTGACTCAAGCAAACTAACTATTTTTAAATCTCCAAGGCCGATTAATATAATTCATTAACGTAGTCGTAATAAAGGAGGTTTGAAACCAAACACTTTTCTTCAAAAAATGCAATATATTTCATATTTGCTTGATGACGGTACCACGTAGGTGCTGAAACATATTGCATTCTTTGAACAAAAGTGTTTGGTTTCAAAAAAACCTTTATTACAACTACATTATGAATGAACCAATAAGAAGTTTCAATCTATATAATTCATTAACTTTTCTTTTCTTCGAATTCCATAGTAAATAACTCGACAGTTCAGAGATACAATAATGCATAACTCTCATGCATGCTAAATATATTTCTGAAGTAAAAAAAATTACTCGTGATGCTCCCCCGTCTACTTACGCCACTCTCAATGGTATTTGCTGGAATATCGTGTCAACAATTGGATGAAGTCAGATGTATTTTTTGGTTGTATGAGATGACTTTATTTCATACAAACTGAACAAATATTTGAACAGAGAACCCACATAAGCTCTTACAGTATTATGTTGAATGGTAATTCTATCTGTAATGCAATTTGTACACTAATGAGATTTTAGACATCCATTTACATAAATTTGTACATTATAATAATCCATATAGATAGCGACCACAGTATTACATTTATGAGTGATTTATTATAATGTGAAATATGTGTTTCATAATTCAATAATTAATCATTTGGTGGTGTTTTAACGTGAATAAAGAATGCAGGATTATTCAACCGTACTGTTAATAATTAACCACTATTGACATGAAGGCAATTAGTTTAAAGCAGGGTTTAATGTAGGGATGGTTACTACTTATCACATGTAGGGAATAATCCATTTCTAACATTGCTCATTTTCACAGGAGAGTTTTTTTTCTTTGCTCTCATTATTATTGTTAGGGTTCCTGAGAGGCGAAACCGAAGTCAATCTATTGAAGTCAATCTACTTAACTAGTCCTACTATACAAGTGTGCATGTGGTTAGAAAAGCTTAGTCTGGATCTCGTTAGATATCTTTTCCTACTAGTCTTAGTCATAATTATTTCATGATTTAAATTTTATTATTTTATTATTATTATTATTTATAGAGGACTGCTGCAGATATACGTTTATTATCAATGGCTTTCCTTCCTCTGTGTCTAATATAAAAACTGTATTACAATTTTCTTACTTCTTCGTAGAGTGAAAAATGAAGCTATTTAGAAAACATTTCTTCTGAAACCATGATAAGTAAAAGTGAACAACGTACTGCACTTTTGTCATCAGATTTCGCAATGTATAGGCTAGTTGAAAGTCAGAGATATTCACTCTCTCACTTCTCCAAAATTAAAAAGTAAATCGAGAAAATAACAAAAATATGGTACTATAGTCTTCAGAAGCAACATTATATAAAAATACAAGTTTCATACTTGAAATCGTTCCACATGAAATAATGTGTATAATGAATCAGATTATTTACTATTTAATGTTCCACGCATTTAATAACATGTCTGTCTCATCTGAGAGAACGGAATTATTGATAATTAAAAGTATTTCAAAATGATACGGAACTGACTTTGAAAGTACTTTTTTTATGAGGATGGCAGTATAGTAACTTCTATAAAATATCTGAAATGAAAAGATGGACTCCTTTGAAGTTCTATAGAGGAATCCGATTAAACATTTAAGTGAAGCTGCATTTCTTTCAAAGGCATACTTCTATATCATACAAATTCTGTTCACTCAATTGCGCTCCAAAGAAAAACTATTGGAAAAATAAATGTCAAAGTTATGGAAAGTTGCTGCAGTCATATTTTATTATGCACTTTACAAGAAACTAGAATATATTATGCAGTGCTTTTATAATGGTACACTTTCAATAATGTACTTAGATGTATTGAATACATAAATAAAAGCAACAAACTTTTTTTTTACAATTGTATCAGTGCTATATATAATGTAGATCTACTATATATAGTTCCATTACTATTTCGTTCTTTTTTAATATTTTACTCCATAATAGTCCATCGAAGTTATCGAAGAATTATTATCGTAATACAGTAGTATTGTATTAATATACTGCGATCGCGTCTTGATGATGCAGTATCAATTAGTAAATGAATTAGTTTTAAACTTCCTTCTTAGTTCTTACACTGTTTCAGGCATGTGATTCTTTGAGGAATAAGTTAATATATTTTGCTACCTTTGGAATATTGCTGCTGAAAATTAAAAAAAATTGGAATATTGCTGTTGAGATACAACTGATAGGGTACTTTTTATAAGTTTAATTAATATAAAATGTATTACGGTAGCATTTGATTGAAAATGATAAATTAATAAATTATGGTAACACAATCAGTAGAATCATACCTATAATAATTAAAGGGTTAATGCAGCTAAATTGACTTTTCTGATATTACGACATAGTATTAGTCTTCTTGATATAAATAACTCATATTATTTTTCTTACCTCCCAAAAATCCCCTGTTGTGGAGAAATTCACCTTAGAAAATGCAAGAAAATAAGCTGTAAGGTAGCGGAGCAACGAGCAAGGGTGGCCCAAAATAACACAACTGGTGATATATGAATAAAAATAATGATATATTTGCGGTATTTTTAAGTCAGTTTTGCTGCTACTTAATAGATATGTGTTCTGATATATGTTTTTCAGCGAATAGTTTGCATATTTTCGCATGGCAGCGAAATTAAGCATGTCGCTTTGTGCTACCTTGTAGAAAATCTATCAACTATATAAACAGAAATATCTCTTGATCCGTTGGGTCAAAAAATGTCAAACTTTTTATTAAAATGATATAATAATATAAGGTACAAGAAAATCACAGAAAACGGGAAATTCATTATCTGCAGGTAACCCTTTAAGCCACAAACTGTAATTAATATAACTTTTCTTAAATTCAATGTACTACAAGTTTTCTTACAATTTATCAAAGGACAACCCATTCTTTCCTTTGATAATAATAACTTCCTTACACTAAACATCTACTGAAATCGTGCCTTCATGTAACATTATTTAACTCACTCAATTATCACTAACAAAATGAACCCCAACTGCTTATGCTACTGAATTTCTACTCTACATTAAGACCGTGTATAAAAGCTTATCTAGGGAAAAGTTTGGTGCTTTGGATGGAATCTGGCCTCACTCCTCTTTCCATTCACGTAGTTTTTTCTGTTTGCTCAATGGAAAGAATTCCAACTTTAAGGCTTTATTACAGAAATACAACAAATATAAAAAGGTCGAAAGGATAGAAAACATTGACTTTCATCTCGTGTACTATGTTACAAGCGCTGTTTGTTGCTGGATGCTGCAATTTATCTCTATGAAAAGTTTGGGCATTGGATTTCGTGAAAGTTTTATGTCCTAATTAGTCCATATGGGCGGGGCTGTTTTTGTTTGGAATTACTTTTATTTGTTTTAGTTTGCTTTGATAACTTTTTTATTTGTCCGTCGTTTATATGGATCAAGAGTGAAACTTTGTTTACAGAAATAATTACGTAATACTGCTAATCGATAATATGATTTGAGGAGCTTTAATCGAATTTATAGAATAACCTTTATTAGTGCTACTGTATATGTATACATCAGCAGTTTTTAAATTTGATGTGGTACCCATAATAATTATATTACATGGAAAGTATTGTAGTCAGCACTATCAAAATTATTATGTTAAAGCCCTGTTAGTTTTCAGCGGGAAGTCCCGATTTCTAAAAAGGTCCCTTGAGAATCGGGTACAATAGAGAACAAAGAAAGTGAACCGGGACTTGTGTGTTTAAAAATGGGACGTCAGTCTGAAAAATATTACAGGTTTAATCCTTTAATGTCTAATTCCCCAAAAGTTTATTATTTTCTGCCAACAAATTCAATTTTGTATCAGTAATATTTATATTATTTATCGAAACAGTATAAAATGCTTTAATTTGCTATTCCAGCAGATATCTATTCTATATATGTTATATACAACATCAGTCCATTTTCCACTATCAGACAGTTTCATAAAGCAGCAATGGAACAATACAATGACAAAAAGCTATACGTCGTAATTACGGCATAATATCTCATTATGGAAAATAATTTAAAAGTATTATGTGGAAATAATCCATTTTACTATAATTATATATGAAGAAAAATTGGTACTGTAATTCAAAAAACAAAAACAGCAGTGTAGTACAAAGTTATCCAAGAGGCAGCGTGGAGAACAAAAGTGTGTGAAAAGTATAGCTAAAAATTCAATATACCACTAACAAATAACAAATTAATTAATCCTTCAATCTTTATTAATTAAAGTGTCGAAATAAAAGACTTTATTTTGTCTTTGTCCCGAATGTTGGAGTATTTTCATATTTAACTTCTTGTCTAAATGAAAGCACATTAGCGTTAATAATTGCATTAGGATTTCATAAAGGTCACAGCTTCTCTTATAAGAGAACAGAGATGGAATTCAGAACGTAGATTGTCTTTTAATGGCATTAGCAGGTGCAACTGTGTTAAATTTTATGACACTACGAATTAATGATATTTTGATTTCTTCCATGCTATGAAAAATTGATTGGGGTATACTGTAGCTATGAAAGAAGATTATAAAGAAATGTAGTGTTAGAAAGTTATATTATAATGTTGAAATTAAATATTGAAAGTATCGTAGGAGAAGTGGGAGCAACAACTGTTTTCTTCGAGTAATAATATTCTTCGATAAGGGTATTATGTCATATTTTTCACTGAACGTATTAATATTTTAATTAATACATAGAGTAATCTAGTGTGTGTGAAGGTGGAACATACAACTTCTCATAAAGATAATTTATTATATCTTGATGAAGATGTAAAAAATAGGTTATAACTTAGTTTGTATCTTCAATCTATAATTTACTGTGTAGTTTTCTCCACAATGTATAATATCAGATTGACTGTAAAATAAGGTTTGATGTAATACTACGTTTTTAATGATAGTCATGAATATATTGTTTTGCGTTTCCTTGCAAGTTATTTTTTGAGCTGGAATATTTTCACTGGAAAATGAGAAGTACATGTATAATATATTATGCTTTTAAAATGGTCTATACAGCAATCTCTGTATCATATATTTAAATTCAGCATTATTATATTTCATGGATTGATCGAAGGACGATTTTTACTCATCTGTTATAAGAGAGTTTTATATACTTAACTAAATTTCCCTTGCATACTCTAGATATACTGTACTTATATACTTTAGTTTCAGTCTATTTGCAAATTTCTCTTCAGTTTGATTTATATTAATATACGAAATCTTTTTCCACGTATTTCAACTAAATCATGAAGAGGAATACTTCGAAATCATTTTTGCCTTATAAATTAGAATTCAAGGGCAACATTTTTAATACAGTCATTCTACCGTAATGCGCTAAGGGATTTTACGGCCTGTTACACATTTGAATTCGATAAAAGTTTTTTTGTAGAAGATACGAATTTCATGGATAATACGCTTTACTGTTTAATCGCATGGCTTTTGAAAAGTTGTGTGGTATTCAGTTTTTTACTATGGGATTTAATTGTCGTATTTTTTTAATAGAATATTGCGGATTTTGAAAATACTTTTATTTTTACACTTGCCTGCTTACCATTTCATATTACGGAAAATATAAAAACAGTCTCTTATTGTTATGAGATTAAAAGCTGTTAATTGAATTATAAACAAAGTATTTCCAACTTTATTGTTTCGAAGAAGAAAAAAGAGTGGGTTTTTATATAACATGTATCTTCTGGCAGATCGTTGTTTTTTGAACTGATGTATTAGAATATACTTAAATAAGATGTTAGAAATTAGTGAAACTATAATTTATGAACAGAAAGATGAAAGTGGTATATCTGTTACGATAAAAAATATAAAAGAAAATTTCATGGTAAATTTACCAGTACCGTTTGGCTTCGGAATTTTATGTTTTTATGGTATTAATTTATCTTTTTTAATTAATTAAAACTTCACTTCCATAGGTACACTACAACTAAAGGTATGTTTTAGACTATTTTACCCCGTTCTGACATATTTTGAATTTTTCTTTCCAATGTCCCTTTGTGATGTTCTTGATATTGTGATTATAGACTTCTATAATCATCTTACTCTCATCGATCAGCTTCTTATCACTTCATCAGGTGTTCATTCCATCAAGTTATTTGATATATCCTGTTGTCTTCCATCGCAGTGCATGACCAACCTATCTTAAATATGTTCCTCTCCTTTGTTCATTTATGAATCTGGCTATCTTTTCCATGTAACTTTTCCAATTCTGCACTTGTTTTCAGTCTCCATACAATCAGTTGCACGAGTTGGATAATCATTTATGAGTCCAACACTATAAAAATAAAAGTAACAATTATTGACAATTATTATTTTATACAGATTCTGAGTTTCATTGAATGAATATAAACTTCCTGTTCATTTTATATAAATATATACCAACGTGTCCTTACAGAGAACCGATATAAAAAGTGTCATGGACGACATCAATCGATTATTCAGTTCACATCATCCTAATTCAGTATACCCTTTCCTCTGTTCTCTCTGGACACTGAAAGTCTTGGCACGTTCTTCTCTATAATCCCCCATGGATGAGAAACATAAAAAGTTCATCTATACCCTATACCTAATCCGTTTAGAAACCTATTTTCACCATATGATGCTCACATAACCACTGACCAGATTTCATCACAGGATTAAATTGAATAGTATAATAATGTTTTAGATTACTTTGTCGGCTGCGTTTATTATAGTGCTTAATGAATATATGATATAGTATTCCTGGCGGAAATCTTCATTTTTTTATTATAAATCCCAGTTTCTTTTTTTAGTGTCAGTAGAGTAATATTTGAGTCTAGACGATGTATTAGAGTTTAAAAATGGTATTACAATTTTTTTATCAAAAACCTTTCAATGATGCAACAATTATTGAAAAACATGCTCTTCTGATGCCAAGCGATTCTCCTGCAGTTTTTTAAAATTTGGGTTTTGAATACAATTGGATTAAATAGAATAATAGGCATCAAGCGACTCGAGAACCTCGACAGATTGATCGGTTAGGTCGCTATAAGTAATATTATTAATATCAGATTGTACAGTATTTACAACAATATTTTTATTTTGAAACAAAAAAAAAATTGTTGGCGAAAAACATTTTCCAAAAGTAATTGATAGATAATTAACTGTCTTGCATCCCGAAAGCATCAGTTTTCGAAACATTTGGAAGGCGGCTTCCATTAGCTTTTTTCAAAAATTAATTAAATGTAACTTTATAATAACTATAGTGTTTGTCCACTTGAAATCTGGGTAATACAGATACTAATACCTGATAATATGTACAGTAATACAAGATACTTATGTAATATATATTATGCCTAATACAATAGTGATACGATTTGACACTACTACGATTATAATATAATACATCGCAATAATCATAATTTCCAATATTTCTTTTCTTTTTCTCTTCTCGAAATGAGTTAATTAGCGAGAGGTCAGGAAGTACCCATTTCATTGTAGAATATCGAACCAAGTCTTTCATATTTTTCTCTCCTTATTTGTCAATTTCTTGGTAATCCACCTTTTCTGAAGGTAAGGAAGCATGTAAGATTGTGTGACAGCTGTTTTTCACATTTGTTGACTCTGTCAAGAAACTCTCAAAGGATGGATTTAGAATAGCTATTTGCTCCCTCGATCATACACGTCATTTCAAAACGAAGATTATATTCTTGGAGAGTGAAGTAATACATTATTTTTATCGAACGTAGTAAAATGAAAAATGAAAGTAACTGTTCCAATGTGTTAAATGTAGCTATACAGTGTAAAGAAATGTTGTAGTGTAAAGGTAGTATTACATTAGCGTTTGAAACGCGCGGTTGGAATGCCAAAGTTAACTCCCATAAGAACACATGTAAAAAAAAATTGGTATTACATTATACGCCAGACGCGAAACGCAGTCGCGAAAGTCAGACCTGTTATAAAAAGGCGTTCGCGTTTCGCGGTTCTAGCCGTGAAAACTGTGTAATAGTAAAAGCGTTCGCGTTTCGCGTTTCTGGGGGAGGGAGGTTTAGAAAAAGGGGTTGATAGACTTCGAAACAACTAAAGACGATGTGAAGATGTGGCAACTGTTCTCTCTATCTTGGCAGCATCGCATACTTTACATCATCGACCTTCACAAAACGCGATTTCCGAACGCCTAGTGTAAAAGTAAAAGCGTCCCAATCCAATCGCGCGTTTTTTCACCAATGTAATACACCCTTTAAAGAGAAAGATCTTAACATCAAATGATATTATTAAACGTTTAACATAAACTCTCTGAATTTTTACTATTAATCACAATACGACACACACCGTTTATAGCAATAATTGTACATAATATGTAGACCTGGTTCAAAGTATTGTATTTCATTGTTGAAATGGATCGACGACCTAGAAATCTCATGTTGGATTAAACTAACAATAAGTTATTTTGTCAGTTATAAAATATTTTCAATCTTACTCTTTATCTTATAGCAATAACTTGACTAAGTAATTCAAGTTTCATCCGTATTATATTGTAAATGGAATACAATATTCACAAGTATTGTAAATGCTGGAATACAATATTGGTGTCTGGTGCACACCATGATATGGAAAAAAATGGAAATGTTGCTTACTAAAAAATGTTCATGATTAATATTTATTTAAAAGAAACGGTACCATTATATTTTGATACTCTTACAATAAAATCCGTACATTCGTATCCCATAAATTTTAATAATAATATTTATAAAGATAATATGATTAACTTCATTCCATCAGGCATCATCATAGAGAGATTACTCATTAGTTATTTGCTGCTGCTGTTGTGGTCATGAGCTTTTGATTGAAAATTTTCACAAGAAAACTTCCTGTTGAAAGTACAGCAGATTGTGTGAAAGCAAAAACAAAAGATTCATTGTTAGCCGTGGGATTTTATCATTAACGAATCTGATAGGAGATTTCTGGATGCTAATTATTTTCCATTAATCAATACAGCATTATCTAACAAAGAAAAATGTAGAACAGTATTTACAGGGTAACTATATAGCGTATATAGTTCTACATATAACGATGAATTCAGTGGAAGTAATTGAAACTTTGATTTTTATAGGTTTTGTTGATACAGTATCAAGAGAACAAATCGATGATTTTTACACTGGGTATAATGAAGAACAATAGGAAATAAAAATATTAACGGATCTTGCTGCTGCGCAACAGATTGACCAAAATATACTTGTCATTTTTCTTCCTTTTTTATACATGTCGATAATGTATTTGGAGTAGTCAGTTATAATACCACAAGAGCAATGAGTATATCAAAAGAAAATCTTCAGCATAATAATCTTTCAGCAACACTCCTCGTGGTATTGCTAGATTATTCACTTCGTTGTAAACAATAGCAAGTCGTGGGACACACTTGTTGCCCTTGTATTATTACAACTGAAAATACTGAACATTCTCATTTGAAACAGAATGTGCATTGTTCATAAATATTAAAATCAACTTAAGGATGTAGTCGATGTACGACGATGTGTAGGGCTAAATTCAAAATTTTAATATAATACATCATAAGGGAAGAAATTTCAGGTTTGGTATGCTCAATAAGTGCATGCAAGCAGGATAGGTACACCTGGGATAGGTCAAGGAAAATAAGTGTTTAGAATAACAAAATTTAACCCAAGCTAATTTTTTATACTTCTTCATATTTCATCCACAAAGTCAATGCTTCGATTCACAGATTACTTTTAATTTGAAATTTTGAATTTTACCGTACACGTCGTCGTACACGTATGCATACATGTACGAAGACGTCTAGGGCCAAATTTTAGCCCTACACGTCGTTGTGTATCCCAAATTACTCATCATTTTAAAATGTGTCAGCAGACTCAGCCTAATTTACGATTCAAAAACGATAATATAGTATTAAATTACCGTGTCCATTGTATTAGATTGGAAAACTAGAAATGATATGTATATAAGTAAGTAATTAAGTAGATTGACTGCACATAAACAGAAAAATTTATAGTGATTTCATTGAATTACTATTTAATACAGGGTGATTATAAAGTTAGGAACATTTTGACACATGCTTTACTTTAAATAAACTGACACATAAGTAAAAAATTTGGTATCAATGGAATCGTAAGAACATAGCGTTTATGTTACTTAGGTAGTCCGTTGATCAGCATAAAAGCGCGGACTCCAACATTTATTCCATAAACTTTTGTCTTGTGCAGCTGTTAACCAGTGGGAAGGTAGTTTTCCAGTTAACCAGTAAGAAGGTAGTTAGTGGTTTATGTTAGAGTCTAAAAAGTTACAGAAATATCCAAATGGCGGCCATATCGTTCTTCTAGGGGTCGTTCATATAGAAACTACTGGTGGGGTTAGTTTTAACTACTGGTGGGGTTGTTGGAACTACTGGTGGGGTTAGTATAGGAATTGGTGTGTATGCATTAGGAAAGGTGACTTTGTCATTATTCCTGCA
>JAQIWE010000598.1:0-20789 GCA_034698565.1 Campodea plusiochaeta | reverse complement strand
TGTTTTCATACACAATGGCCCCGATGATGTTTTTTTTTTAAACCGAAACCTGGTCGGTTGAATAAACATTATAAGAAGAACGTTAAGGCAGCTTTTATTTCATATACAAAAATATGAATAATTATGTCCATAGAATAATGTCTCTTTGGGACAGACGAATATTACTATTCATAAAATTATTGAGCATTTTATTTGTTATTATGTATCGACATTAAAAACATAATGTAATTATTGTTTACTTATATACTATATTAGTTCATTAATATTTATAATTGGTGGTATGAATATATCATAATTGATATATTATATCCACACCATAATAATTGGTATGGATATAATATCATTATTGAAATTTTAGTAATCAACAATTAAACAAAAGAATACATATTTTTTCATCCGAATAAGAAAAATCATAAGCAAGGTTTGAAAATGTTTGTATGATAGTATACAGCAAACGAAACGTCAATCCAGTATTTTATTGTGTTTTGAAGTGATTTAATCCATAATTTTGAAGATGAATTATTACAAACAAGTATATTAAATTTGTTATTAACAATCCAATTTGTTTTTTGCATTCTACTGACAGCATGAATTATACGTCTTATTCTGAAATCCTTCTCTTATCATGTTTTGACAGGTGAAAGCCCTAGTAACAACGAAAACGTCATATTTTGTCGAAGCAGCGCAAAACTAATTAACTAATCAACCGCCAGGAGTTCGAAATAGAATCGATCGATTATTATTAGAATTGTCAATCAGAAATCGTATTGCAAGAGTTCGAATAGTATATCAGTACAGACATCTCAATAAGGGGAAATAACACAGTGAAATAATAATTGTTTTAAGGGGGTAGGTGCTGCCATAGACAACAAGAGGTTTCCGGAGTAACTAATTGATTTGTTTGTATCGGCGATGATCCGTATAGTATAGATTTGATTTGAAGTTCTGCTGATTAAACAAAGGGGCAAACAGGAGGTTTTGTCATGCATTTCTGATTGATTTGGATTCCTGATGGGTTTTTAATTCCTATGATAGGATTCTAATTCAATATATATTTTTCTGAATTACCCAATACCTAGCTGCGGTTTATCTTAGAAAGTTGATTACCGCCATCTAAAATAAAACTTTTGGGCAGCTATAATAATTATATCACATTGTAATTCAAATTCATGATTATATCAAATAGAAGGCATAAAGGCCACTGTGCTAAAGTCACAAAGTAAAATTGTTCAGGAGTCCCTTTTGAAAGTTTCAAAAAATATTTTAAAGACCCAAGAAAGAAACTATAAAATTGTAGTTTTCTCTTCATATGAGGATCTGCAAACATATGTCAAAAGTTAGCATTTTTAATAAGGACAAAAATGATTTTTTGGCACTTATTTCTAACATGGACTTAAGTCTTAAGAACACTGGTTTCTGAAACAGATGACACATAGTGACGTCACAGGTGTTAGAAAGTGTACTTAGGAGAGTTGGATTTAAAAACGGATTAAACCAAAGGAGCGCTATAAAGAACTACCATAGAAAAGATCAAAAGTGACTTTCTGAAAAAGTGTGACATTTAAAAGCACACTAGGCTCTAGGAACTATTATTTGAAATACAAGACAATGGACATCCTATGTTGCTATGTAAAGCAAGTTACGATTCCTACTGTACAGTTTCAAATGAGTTGGGCATTAAGATTTCTTTCATAGTATAAAACAATATGTTTTTCCTCACTGCTGATATACGCTATGTAATATTGTCTCAAAAATAAATATAATATACATTTCCAAATTACTCTGAAGAAATCTGAATTCTGCAGAAATTTCTGTGCATATAGGATCGAAACATTATCCACTGCTAATAAATCTAAACATTACTGAAAAAATGAAATTTTTAATCATATAAAGCACTCCAGGAATGGATGATGAATTTCAGGAAACTTTTTTATTTGATAGGTCAACGAGACCATGACAAAAAGATATAAACGATCTTTTCACCTTCATTTTGCACCCAACTCCACCTATAAAAATCCCATCCTCTTAAAATTCACCTACAGTCACCTCAGGACAATTTTTCCCGCCAATTTCCCATCTGGTCATCCTACTCTGTATGCAACCTGCGACCATTTAAACTCGCCTTCAGGCTTCGAGCAGGTGTTGAGCTGGGAGAAAATCTATTGGGCGGTTCTTCAATCCGAACACGTAGTTCCTTGCTATACCTTCGACACGGGGGGCGATCAGAATTATTCCAAGGGGGTTGAATATTAAAATTATGATGGGTGTTTTCTGGGGGGGGGGGGGGCAGTTTAATTATGCGTGTGGTACAATAGGTAAAGGTGACTTTCGTTTGTTGCATTGTTAAATAAAAATATGAGAAATTTATATTGGTTTGCAATTTGTTACCGTTATAAAAGCACGTTTTTTATATCACATTCAGAATTTTAATGGGAGTTCAGCTACCAGATGCTATATTCTCTTATAAAAAAAGATATTTGCCCACATATCACATTTATTGGAATAGTTTTCGTTGCTAAAGCAATCGCATTAAGTTTCTGGCACATCATCATATTTCTGTGCATGAAATGTAGTCTCATTTGGCGCCTGTAATTGATTCATACTGCAAATGTTTATCAACTTATGTTCTCCGTAACAGCCTGCTCATCAAGCAGTATAGCTGTGGATTTCGAAATAATGGATTTTTTTCAGTACGCATCATGGTAGCTCAGAATATTAAATAGTTAATTTGAACAACTCCTTTTCCAAGTAAGCAAGATGAATATAACAAAGCCACATATTTATAGAGTGCAGTTGTTATATTTAATTAACGGTATACCCGCTGGGATGGAAGATATACGATACTCTAGATGACACTTAAGTAAGGAAGATTTATGTCATAATTATTTATTAAGTTGACTTTCCTTTGCAGAATGAAATTATGCGAAACAAAGTGTGGCTGTAATTTATAATTTAGAATCATTTTGATTTAATACGTCATTTCTTAACACCAGCAGGAAAAAATACTTCATATTTTTACAATATTTTATTATTTATATAGTATTTTATGATGGTCCTGTGAGGCCGAAACAATTGTCGAGAAATAAAAGATATATTTGTTGAGAAGACGCCCATTATTTATAATTAGAAGATCCTCAACAGAACCAAACAACTCTAAATATTTTATTAATTTTTTTTTTTTGTAACAGAACGTCGTCTGCATTGTAACAGAACGTCGTCTGCTAACAGTATTAAATAGCATTTACGAGCTCTGCTAAGATTACAGAATAACGTGATAAATAATCATCCTAGGCGCGTGTGGTATTAATGAACCGAAACAACAATATCTAGTGATAAAAACAACACTATATAAAACTGTAAGTACATGAATATTATATCGTAAAACATTAAAAAAGTGTTGGATATTCATTTGCCACGTGTGACCTTCACAAATCACGGTCATTTACATCAGTATAGTACTAAGTGACATCGAATACACATAAATATATAAAAAAATATTACTATGGCAGTGTGCACAAGCTGTCAACGTTTAGTACCAAATGACGGTGATCATCTTGTATGCCGGAAATGTGGCCCGATTCATTATAATTGTGGTGTTAGAAAATCAACTTGGCTTGCGAAAACAGCTGCTGAAAAGGCCAAATGGACATGCGCGGAATGCCGTAAGAAGCCCGCGAGATCCGAAAGTGAATCGCAATCGCTTAAAGGTGAAGATACCGATGAAGATGACGAGCAGCTAACCGATCACGATCTCTTAAAACTGATACGGAAAGATACAAAAGCGCTTCGGAAAAAAATAACTATTATTGAAGAAAAGCAACAACAGAATGAACAGCGTATTGATGAACTTGAGAAAAAGGTGGAGAATCTGGAGAAACAGCTAAGCGAAAAAAGTGAAAACCCCTCGTTATCGGTAGTTTGTACGAAATGTGAAGTTATTGATCAAAGAGTTAATAAAATCGAACAATACGAAAGACTGATAAATGTGGAAATTCACGGAATTACGAAAAATAAAGAAGAAGATCTATTCGAAATATTAAAGGTAGTTGGAAGTAAACTTAACGTGCCTATAGATAAAAATGACATTCAAGCTACACATAGACTACCCGCGAGGAACAATAGAAATGTCGAAACTCCGACAACATCCGTACCACCGATCTTAATTCAGTTCTCGAACAAACAAAAACGCGAACAATTTCTTCAAGCGAGAAAGACAAAGCGATTAACATCAAAAGACATTTTCGATACCGATGAAAACACACCTATTTACATAAACGAACATTTGACTCCGTATTATCGATCATTGCTTTGGAAGGCGAAACAAGCAGGAAAAAGTAACGATTACAAATTTGTGTGGGTAAAAAACGGACGCATTTTTGCTCGAAAAGATGAAAGTGGACCGATAATACAAATAAAAAACGAAGAAGATCTGGTGAAGGTTGCAAGAGCGCATAGGGTAACTGACTCCGAGAACAGCATTGCAGATGTGTAATAATGTTGATGCAGAAGAAGAGGAGAAAGACTTTGTAAAGTATAAGGAAATTGATAGTGTAATAAGTTTTCAGAAAAATAGTAATAGTAATTTTCAAATATTTCATGTTAACAGTAGAAGTCTCCGTAAAAATTGGAATCAGATAAAAGTAGAATATCAACTAGATAATGGTAAATTTGATGTCATTGTGTTTTCAGAATCGTGGATTAAAGACATAGAGAAAAATCTATATAATCTAAAAGGTTATACTCAATTTTTAATATATAGAGAAGAACAGAAAGGTGGTGGTATTATGGTATTAATTAAAACTAATTACATTGTTACTGAAATACCAAATAAATTCAAAACTGCGGAAATCTTAAATTTGCACATTAAAAACAACAGTATTGAAATTAATCTTTTAGCTGTATACAGACCCCCTCATTTCTCTCAAAAGGAATTCTGTAATGAATTAAAATTATGGCTGAAGGAAAATGAAAAAGTCAAAACCTCTATTATTATTGGAGATTACAACATCGACATGAAAGAACAAAAACCAAATCCTAACTTCATAACAAATGTAATGAATAGCCATGGATACATTAAATGCATATACGGGTTCACTTGCATAGAATACAGACAGGGAAAAGAAAGTAAATCGCAAATAGATAATATATTCATTAAAACAAACGTTCTTCCTATTTTATCTGCATTAGTGCCAGCACACATAACAAACCATTCGCCAGTTTTAGCCAGCATTGCATATAAACACAACATAAAAAATAACCAATCTCATGAAAATTTTACCAAAATAACATACAATGAGAAAGTAATAGAAGAAGGTATAGGTAATTTGAATTGGGAGGATGTTTACAAAGAAACGAATCCAAACCAAATATATAATTGGTTAGATGAGAACATAAATAAAATATATGACACTGCAAAAACGGTCAAAAATACTTCCAATAATAATAGGTTACAAAAAGTGTGGATAACAGAAGAAATTTCTAGTAAAATAAATGAACGTGATGATGCATGGAAGAGTGTAAAAAGTAATGCAACAAATAAGACTTACAGAGAAAAATACAATAAACTACGAAACGAAGTAAATAAAATAATTAGGCAAGAAAAAGAAAAGTATTGTACTCTGAAAATACAACGTTGTAATAACAATATGAGAGAAATTTGGGGTAACATAAAAGAAACGTTGAACATTAAAAGAAGAAATAATATTGACGATCAGTTACAAAAAAGTTTTGGTGGAAATAATAAAAACACAGCTAACTTATTCACAAAGGGTTTCATAGATCAAATTGAAAATTTACAAAATGGGTGCAAGCAGATATTAGATCATACAGACATGTTTAACAATTCTAAATCCATGTATATTGACACTGCTAATCAGAACGAAATTGAGAACATAATAAAACAGCTGGATGAGAAAAAGGGCCCAGGTCCTGATAACATACGCGTAAAAGACATCAAGAAACACATTAATGTTTTCGCAAAATATATTATACACCTGATTAGCACGTCAATAACCACCGGCATTTATCCAGAAAAATTAAAGCAAGCTATAGTGCGACCAATCTACAAAAAGGGAAAGAAAAACGATGTAGGTAATTATAGACCAATTAGCATGCTTAGTATAATAGATAAAATTATAGAAAAATACATTCGCAAACAACTAATTGATTTTATAGAAAAACATAAACTTATAAACAAATATCAATATGGCTTTCAGGAAAAGAAATCAACAATACAAGCATTAGAAAAATATACCAACAAAATACAAGAAAGTTTGAATGATAGAAAATTTATTGCCACCGTTTTCATAGACTTTGCGAAAGCATTTGATACTTTACATACTGATGTATTGTTAGAAGTATTATACAGAAATGGAATACGAGGTATATTGCTGGACTGGTTTAAAAATTATCTAACAAATCGTACTATAGTAACTAAAATTGGAGAGGAAAAAAGTGATCCTGGTTGCCTAAAATACGGAGTAGCCCAAGGTTCTGTGCTTGGGCCAATCATGTTTTTGTTGTACGTAAATGATGTGCAGAGTAGATTGAAGCATGCTGATTTAAGTATGTATGCAGATGATACAGCGCTAACTTTTACAAATGTTTCTTTAACTGAATTAAACAAACAAATTGAAGAAGACATGTTAAACTTTCAAATCTGGGCACATGATCGTCATTTGTATATTAACGCCACAAAAACAAATATAATGTATTTCAGATCTCCACAAAGAAATATATATCAAACGGGTAATTTTAAAATACACAATCATAACTGCCTGCATATTAAAATGTATAACCAAACCATAAAATGTAACTGCCCCAAAATTGAAACAACTAATACATTTAGGTACTTAGGTTTAGAAATAGATCAACATTTATCCTGGCAACATCACATTCAATATCTATGTAAACAACTTAAAGTATTTATACATTATTTCTATAGATTAAGAACTGTATATTCAGTGAAAATGTTAAAAATGGTTTATTTTGCATGTGTACAGTCAATTCTAAGCTATGGAATAATCATTTGGAGAAGAACAACGAATCACCAACTGAAACCAATATGTAAACTACAAAACGGAATTGTCAAATTAGCAACTAAGAAGAACATCAATAACATGCAGAGCAAAGAAGCATATGAAAACTTAGATACCTTAAATATTAATAAACTATTTATTTATCAACTTATTATCATGTATTAAAACAAAAATTAAAATTGTGGTTAACTTCAACTGACAATCGAATAATCGTGGATATACTGTAGTAATTATATACGGTAACTTAAATATTTGTTTTTGTTTGCGAGTAAATATGTGTCGCCTTTGTAAGAAGATAATATTATTATGTTATAGCTTGTAAATGGTAAAATTTTTAAATTATGCATGTAAAACACTGCCCTTGAGACCATGATTTTTTTTTATTCTAATTTCGGAAATACTGTATGGAAATATTTAAAATTTTAATTTTTAAGAAACCATAAATATTATAATCATAAATAATGCAGCAATGTTATAAAATATTTAAAACAGACTATTTAATACTGTGAAACGCACACATAAGCTTTGTGCGATCATTTCTTTGTTTATGTCATTGTGAAAGAAAGAAAATATGTATAAATGTTTTGTTATAAATAAGAGAAATAAAGAGATTAATTATTACATAAAAAAAAAAAAAAAAATGTCCCCCTTCTTTTGTCACCATTTTTTCCTTCAGATTAAAATATTTTCATTGTTCTTTTGCTGTATATGGATTTTTTTTATTTTACATCTTTTTTAACTTTATTAATTTTGTACCGAAGAAGCATTTAAGTGATACCAACGTTTACAATAATATACCTTAATTATGCAAATGTAAATTTTTTGGAGTCAACATTAATATAAATGTGATGTAATAAAATAAGTGCAATATACGAGTAGTTTACGTATTTTCGTTTCTTCTCATTCCATCTTGGTGTTAGTTTGTTTCGAACATAGTATGTTGGTGTTGAATTAGTAGTTATATGTCATCTTCCTCATTCGGAAACTTCTTTCTTGAATCGTAATTTATGATACACAAAACTAGAAAGAAATCTCTGAACGAGAAAAATATAATCTAAATTCAGTCAATCATCCATCATAATCCTGAAAGAAAAACAAGTAGAATTAAACGCTGCTATTAGCGTTAATAAAAATGCGACCATATAGACCAGTGCTTTCATGGAAACATTTAAAGAAATGAAACATAAAATTGCCGGACACTTATTTAGAATCAGAATAAATTGTCTTTCGAATTATTGTTTTATAGTTTGCTATACCTGTTCCTAACAGTTATCGGAATATTATCGGTTCGATATTCGTCATCACAGTTCGATCGATCTACTCGAAAATTAATAGGTGGCATGAATAGTTATATTACTGAGAACTTTTACCATGTACTTTCCTGTACCTATACAGATGTCGTTACTGGATATATCAACTGGACATTCGTGAAATATTGACCGATTTGATATTTTAGTCAAGCTGTTTAATAATGAGTTTACACTAAACTTGAAATTTACGGAAAATATCTGTATTTATATCTTAGTCCAGAGCCTTTTTGAACATGAATTATCAATATACTCAGTCTATGTGAGAAAAATTTGTCGGATTCAATAGCTCAGTTGGTAGAGCACGGTCCTGGATAGACCGAGGTCGTGGGTTCGAGTCCCACTTGAACCGAAATTTTTCTTGTTCCTAATTTATTTTTCCAATGTAAAGTAGTCAGTTAAAATCATTTCATTTATGACTTCTTAATCCTTATAATGCTTTTGATAAGAAAAAGATTAAATAACATTGCATCCATATTACTTATATTCCTTAATCCCTTTGAGTATTACGTGCAAGAGTCATGATGATTCTAAAAAAAGGAATTTTGTGAACAGGCATAATATTATTTGACTTTAAAAATAATTATGACATTAAAAAAAATAACAGAAAGAAAACAAATAAACCATGTGGACTAGAAACATCCTCATCAGTTTCACGTGTATTTCAACGGTATAGGGATTCTCCTTAAATGGAAATATGCATTAATAATAATTAGTGACAATAACAAAAAAGAAATATAAAATTTTATTAACTGCTGTTATATGCTTCTTACTTTTGAAAATGATGCAATGTTTCAGATGTTATGGACTTTTATTCTATAGATACCCTGAAAAATATTATTGACTTTAAAGGTAACAATAAGCTTTTAAACAGTATCTATATAAATAAATCCAGCAGGGACAACATACTAGGTGTCTTCACCAGCTTCACGTTTTCTGATTTTGAAATACCTACAGAGATGAAAATAAACATTAAGGTTATGATTTCTTAATACTGCATAAATATTAATTAAAATTCTGTAATAGGTTGAACGGAAGAGAGGCCTCTAGCCTAGTTACCGCCTGTTTCTTATAGAAATAAAGACATTTTTATTATTGTTATGATTAATGGTATAGTATCATTTTTATTGCTGCTATACGCAAACAATGACTTCTGGTTTAGATTTTTTTAATGTACCAAGAAGTTCATCATTTCGTG
This sequence comes from Campodea plusiochaeta, assembly GCA_034698565.1. Taxonomy (NCBI): domain Eukaryota; kingdom Metazoa; phylum Arthropoda; class Diplura; order Rhabdura; family Campodeidae; genus Campodea; species Campodea plusiochaeta. The sequence goes on along the minus strand of JAQIWE010000598.1, from coordinate 11,247 downwards.
CATCACAATAATGAAAATAATTATTTTCCTGTTTTTACATTTTGAGCATGAACTTGAGAATTAAGATAATCTCATCCCTCTTGTATAGTGACTATAACATAAATGTAGTTCCACCTGTGAGTGATTAATGTTCGAGAATCGATTACAAAGAAAGTATAAAATTGTTAAATGATATTATTCTTACCTTTTGGGATATGATGCGATGCTTTCGATGTAAAAATGTTTTATTCTATAAATACCGTGAAAAATATTATTGACTTCTTAAAGATAACAATAAGACTTTAAACAGTATTTACAGAAATAAATCTAGCAACATCATGGATAACATACTTCTAGATGTCTTCATCAGCTTCACTTAAAAATAAACATGATTAATAGTAAACCAGGGATTACTGGCAAAAAAAACAGCAAAATTTGTGATCGTGCTTCTTACCTTTGAGAGCGAGTGTGATATTTGAGATGTTTTAAGAATTCATTTATGAAGGTACAATAAAAACCATTATTGACTTTAATAGTAACAATAAAGTTTTAAACTGTACCTGCAGGAAAAAAATTCTTGAGCTTCCTACAGTTGACTTTTCCAGAGGGATTTTCCTATATAGAAATGGTGAAAAGGAATAAAGAAGTTGACCAGTCATTTTTTTATCAATTTTCATAAACATTTTTTTTTAATGAATGAAATCAGTTCAATATAGAAGTGACACTCACTTCAACGATAAGTCATTCCATTCATTAATAAGAAAACTTAAAAATGCTGTAACTGTGGAATGAAAGTTCATATTACAATATAAAATATTTTTTTTACCAAATTTCCGTCAGAAAAAGTTTAAAAACAACAGTTTGCTTACTTTTACTTTACAGCATGCAAAAGTTGCTTACCTTTATCTGTAGTTCAGGAGTTAGTGTCTGCAGAACTTTATTTTCATATTGAGGCAATCGATTCGATCTCATTGACTTTGTAAAACAATGCAGATTCGATCGACTGCTCCAAGACAAAAATTCACTTCGATGGATCTTAAGCGGAAGCTGCTTATACTGAAGATGCATAGCTCGCTTGTCTATTTACAGAATAAAATAACATTATTATCTAACATGTTTGTATTTTATACACTTATGAAGTGGATATTGTTGCACAGTATTAATTTTTTTTTTAAATACACAGGATATTTTCTTGAAACATTTTTTTTGTTTTATACTTATACATTTTTTTTGCTCGGGTTCATGAAATAAAATATAATTTGTAATGAACATTATTTTATAATTATTAATAAATACCGAGTACATAATTATATTATATTATAATTATTTCATTATATACCTTCATTATTTCCTCCAATCCTTAAAAATCGCTTGTCTGAGTAATCCATTTACTCTAAAGAAAATCCGAGTCATACAGCTTCCGAGTCATACAGCAGTGAAGCACAGAGAACTTATTTTCATTTCTGAGAAGTCGAATCAATCACATTGACTTTATATAACAATGCAGGTTGAAATGACTCCTCCAAAACGAAAAGTCTCATTGATGGTTCCGTTCCGATTCCGATGATGGGAACCATCGTTCAACCCTATGAAAAAGTCATAAGATTACTAAATAATTATTTATTTTCAAAATGAGTGACAAGGCAGTAATCAGTGAGTTTCATTTATTGTGTTTGACGTTACAAAACTTCAGATTTTTGAGCAAACCGATCATTATAATTTGAAAAATATCGATGAATGTAGTACATTTTGTTTTTCTTCTAATTATCGTTATGGCAACAGTAATATTAAGTAATATTAAGATTTTCCTAGAATAAGATTTTCTTAAAATTTTCCATTATCCATTCAGAAATAAATCATATAATATAATAATACACAATATATGTAGTCATACTGCTTTGCTTCTGACAGTCTGACTACTGTATATAATTTACTGCTTACTTTTGATAATGCAAAATGGATATCCTATGCAGAAGTGGAAATGGCGACGATTATTAATTTCTTTCTTGATAATCCTCTTTTGAAAAGTATTGGTTTAGAATATCACAATAACTTTGCCAAAGGAGGACCTAGAGAAAAAAATCTGTGTCATTCGAATTCTGACGAATATTTTCTTGGAAATCATACTTCTGATCTGAAAGAAAGTATGTTAAAACAATACTGATAAAATATTAGTAACCACGAAAAAGTACATATAATGCATTTAGTTAATATAACATTGAGTTGCAAAAACAAAAATTAGAAAAGTTCCTTTTACATATAAATTTATATTATTTCTAAAAAGAAGGAATTCCTTGTTTCACTGTACCGAAAAATAAAACGCTGAAATCGTGAAAACATATATAGTTGACCTATTTTATTACTCAGTTAAAATATTTCCTCTAATAATTGTGTACTACTAATACATTTTATAAGTTATAATTATAATATTAGTAACATTTGAGTCAAAAGGACATGACAAATTAAAAAAAAAAAAACATATCACTTCGATGCAATAGAAGAAAAAAGTTTGAACAAAAATTCTTACTTCACATCCATTCCTGCATTCCATTGCGTTGAATTGCAATTTCTTCCTGAAACAATTGAATGAATATTACATTGGAATTTGAACGATGCTTATATTCGAATACCTGCTGCAAGCAGAAAACACTCCAAGATTAATCGTTATCTGCCAACACACATTACAAATGTAAAAAAAATTGAAACTGCTGATAAATGAGAACAAGACATAAATCACTATTTTCTTATTACTTTTAAATTAAAGGCCCACTATTTTTCAGCAGGAGGTCTTGTTTTCCAACACAGATTAAATATCCCTTGAAGACGTAAGTACAATAGAGAACAAAGAAAGTGAAACGGGACTTGTGTGTGGGAAATCAGGACCTCCTGCTGGAAAAAAATACACCTTTAAGAAGAACTTCCTGTCTCGAATAGGACTAAAAATCAGACCTTTTTGCTACAATCTTATTTACCAATTTGTATTTTATAAGAGAATTACTTTTATAAGTAACGTCAAGTAAATTGTATGTAAAATGTCATAGATAATTATGTTTCTACCACTCCAGAAAGAAATTTTTCTATTTTTTATAAAGACATTTGGAAAATACTTTTAAACGTGTAATTATATACATCTTTACAATTTCTAAATAATACAGAAACATTTAAAAAAAAAAACAGAAAATTCGTTCATGTATAAATATCATATGTATAGCTTGACAACTTTACAGATATACATATTACGAACTAGCAGTGACCAAAAGCGTAATGTAAAACTAAAAAGAAATTTTCAAATTTTAAATTATTCATTTCAAAATTACAAATATTATAACGAAACCGTTTTTGTTATTTATCTTAAAAACATAAAGAAAAAATAAATGTGCAGAGCCCCAACCTCGCTCTACACTGTGGTGGCATCCAAATACGTAATAACATTCCACCTCCAGAAAAAGAACTTATTCATATTTTAAAATCATTAAGTCACTGAATGTTGCACAAATTTCATTAACATTTCTTATAACCGAAATACTGCCTTCATCGTGTTTTTAATATTTCTTGAGCTGTGAATGAGATAGTAATGAACTAAAGACAGCAAGAGATAAGGATAACATTTGATCATGTTTAAATTCTCCTTTTATCAGAATTTATCAAATATTCAAATCACGTAGCTGACTTAACATTATTTACTACAGCAGAATTACTATATTATGATACTTTTTGGAGAACTGTAGAAAAAATTTATTGTAAATATTATGTCACTTAGAGATACAAATATACACAAAATCCAGAATCCCATATATGAAAATATTCAAAATAGCAACGAAATGTAAAAAAAAAAAAACGAAATGTCATACACAATATACAGAATGTTATATAATCTGATCGTATATGTAAAATATATAATCTATACGTATATATAATCTGTACGTATATGTAAAATAAAAGAAGTGCTTCAGTATAATTATTCTGCTGCTCTGACATATCCCTTCTGTACGGAACCAGGAAGTCCATTACTATTAAAAAGTTATGGACCTCGTGGTAACGACAAGAAAGAAAATGTAAAGGAAAACCAATTTTGTAGATTTACTGAATTCACATCCTCCTCCAGATGAAAGTTGATTAACAGTCTGCTTCCTTTGGAAAACGTGTACTTATCTCATTCAATTTACTTCAGATAAGTAACGCGTTTCCCAAAGAAAGAAGAATTGTTTTCTTCCATTATTGTCGTTCCAAATACATTACACATCTACAACTGAAAATAGATCATTTATTATATTAAGTGACATGCAAAAATGTTATAATAATAAAAATTTAATAATATATAAAAAACATTTTTGATATTGTAGTACAGTATAAATCTGGGATGTAAGATATACACTGTTACTAAAAAACTTAACTTCAAAAACTGCAGTTTCTTTTGAAATACAGTATATTGAAGATGTTAGACTGAATGTAAAAATAATATGAAAGTTCATTTAATTACCAATATATTGTATTATTATAAGAGATACGTTACAAGAACTTACCAGAAGGACTGTATATACACCAAAGTAAGTTCGTTGTCCGTATATAATATTAGTAGTGTTTTCTGTAGCATATTCCTGAAAAGAGATTATTGAATAACTAACAGTCTCTTTACAATAAATAAATAATATAAACAACAACAAAGTCGCATTATTAAAACAAAATAATCCTGAAAAATCAATACATCAGCGAAACAGACATTTCATTTGATTTTGTATTTTGATGGGTAATATGTTATTACTACCTTATTTATACATTTATCTTCTTTCCACTGTGTAGAGTCATCATTTCCTCTGAATAAGAAGCCAAAAGATGATTACTAAAGTTATTGTAACTATACTAATGGCTTCCTATACAGAGGGAACATAAATATGTTATACTGAGTTGGAATCATAATGTCCTTGGCAGCTCTGAATATAATCTGAAAGAATCAGTGTACCCTCTTTTAACTGTCGAGTTTTAAAATACGAAATTTCGAAGGAGAAATATACGAAAAATGGAAAATATTTCTTATATAATTTTATAAAATTGTGACATATTGGAACAAAAAGTGAGTAAAGAAAAATATTTTAATATTATTTTGTTAGTAAATATGTTTCATATACAGTACATCAAGGTAATAAAGCAAGTTAAAAAATAACAGACCAATGAAAAGTGTTCTATACTAATATTTAGGACACATTACTACAACATTATTAATATGAACTTAATTATATTTAAATAACATAATTGCATACTCACTGTCAGTATGGAGCAAATTCCACATACCCTCATGCCACACTCCTCCAAGCCCGATTTCTTGAAAGTTGAAATCTAGTTGTTTAATTTCGTTTTTTGTCATGGCCAGAGAAATTCTATTGAATAGTATATATCAATAAAGTAATTCCTCTAGTCAAAACAAAAAAGAAAAATGCTTTTCTGCTTGCTTTTCTAACTGTAAAAATAATATATAATACAGAATGTGAGGACAACTAAATATAAATGAAAGGGTTCAAAACAAATTTTTCTTGTGTTTAATTTATTCTTCCATATTGTAAATATATAAGCTGAAAGCACACTTCATGCTATATCTAGTAGTCCTTTACATCCTTAATAAATTTAAATAAAATATTATTTACAGTTGACGCTACTGAGAGGAAGTTAGTAACTATATATTCCATATGAAATTGACACATTTATAGAATACAAATATATCATATAGAGTAACTTAAACGCCAATACTGTTTTCAAAAGGTGTACAAAATTAGATTGTTTCTGAAAATTGCAGGTTTAAAAAAAGGTGTTCAAGTTACTTCTTGATATATTGGTATTTTAATAATAATATGACACCAGCAAGAAGTTTCAATCACATAGAAAATGTTGATGCATTCGAAAAGAAAGTTCAGTGAAGAAGAAAATATTTATATTAGGCATATTAAAAATCTTTGCTATTAAATATCTTTCATATACAGTGCATCAAGGTAATAAAACTAGTTGAAAATTAAAAAACAACAGACGAAGGAAATACGTTCAACTAATATTTCTGACACAATAATATGACATTCACATTATTAATATGAACTTGATTATATATATAAGTAACATATTATATACTCTCTGTCAGTATACTGTATAACAAATTCCAAGTACAGTCATGCCATACAGAGGTTGACTTTCTTGAAAGTAGAAACCCAGTAGTCCCAGTTGTTTAATTTAGATTTTTGTCATGACCAGAGAAATTCTATTGAATAGTATATATCAACAATACAATTCCTCTTGTCAAAACAAAAAGGAAAAATGTTTTTCTGCTTCATTTTCTAACTGTAAATACAATCTATATATAATAGAGAATGTAAAGAAGTAATAAATGTAAATGTATAAATTTGAAGTAAAAAAATATTGTGCTTATTTTATCACTCTATATATTGTAAAAATATCAGCAGAAACACATTTCATAGTATATGTAGTAGTCCTTTACATTCAGAATTAATTTAAAGAAAAATCTTATTTACAGTTGACGCTGCTGAGAGGAAGTCAGCAACTATATTCCATTACTACGGTTTTAGCTTGCCTATTCTGGGCCATTCCATTGAGGAAGGGCAAAAACTTAGCAAGGTTTTACATGTTTTAGCAGCCTTTTCAAAACTTTTTCAGTTAATTAATGCATAATTTCAAAACAATAAATAATTTGGGGAATATCAATATTACAATGAAATTTAATTATTTTGAGTTCATTATAAATTACTTTAGTGGCTTCTATTTACTAAAGTATGTTACACTAAAATATACATTACACTAAGGCGCGGAGAGAATATTACACTAAGGCGCGGAGAGAGCGTCATCGCTTTCAGTATAAAGAAAAGAAGCTGCCATGAGCGATGGACTTACACGTTTCTTTTTGTGGAATATACTTTAGTGGAGCAATAAATTGTGAATACAATAAAGCCAATATTTTCCTGTGAACAGTCATTGCTATAAAATATGATTATCAAACGAAAGAATGGGGTTTTCCCTGCATATTAGAATAGTTTACACTGATCTAGGTTTCGAAGTTCAATAGAACTTCATCATCAGAGTAGAAAAAAGAAGAAGAAACGAAAGAAAAACCAACAGTACGTAACAAAATATAACAACAATGGAATAACAATTTACAAAACACCAATGAACAACAACCTATAACAATGAGTTCTAAAAAGAACTAAATGCTCATAAGAAATAACAAATAACATGTTAATTAATTAAAGATATTATGCAAGCATTTCAGAAAAATAAAATTACAGTTCGTAATTTGTGAAACAACGGCCAAATTATATCGCAGAACTTCTAAAAATTGAAGGATGCAAAAATATAGGCCTTGATATAATAAAAATAAAATATAGCTTATAACAGAGTATGCGCAAATTTACCAAACAAGTGAAAATGTGTCCAAGATGTACTTTTATCCGTGTAAAATGAAGGGAAAATTGGACACATTTTTGTACAGGGCCCCACCACGCCCTGTACTGTGATGGACTCCAATATTAACGTTTCCATCTCCAAAACATTTAAAATGTTCATAAATTGAAAACCTCTAATAATAATTAATTAATTATGTTATAATAGAACATTTACATAAAGAAACATATATGGAAAAGAAGAAAAAGTACTATTGATTCCTCGTCGAACTTTTTATTCTCTTTGCAACCTGCAGGGACTCCTTGATTTCTTTATTTATCAAGGTGGTCTCCTGCGGGTTAAAAAGCTGAATAAGAAAACACATCCACAAGTTCATTTTTCTCCTTTTCCATTGTACTTATTCACTGAATAATAAAAATTACAAAATAATGAAGCTTCTAAAGAAAAAATGCATTATTGCTTGTAAATATTTTCTGTTCATTCACTCTGCTTTGTAATTAGCGTACATGAGGGTTAAACACTCACTTGTTACCATTTGGATTGCCAATAAAGAATTATTATTATTAGTACATTTCTTTCCAACAGTGTAAATAGAAATCATAGTGAAAATAACATACTGTATGCAGTAATTTTAAAGAAAGGATACATAAAAAAATCTTGTCAGTCTTCTGTCTGGTTGAATTTTTTATTCCCTTTGCAACCCACAAGGGCCCCTTGAATTGTTTATTTATAATTATAATACAATCAAGGAGGTCCCCTGTGGGCTAAAAAGATGAATAAGAAAACACATCACAAGAAGTTATCTTCTCACATTTCCGTCTTCCTGGCATATAGGTAAGGTCAAAGGTAATCTATTGCTGCTAGAGTACCCACACTCAAAACCACCAAGCAGTGTAGAGTTTTCCTTTTCTCTTTACTGTATATGGAATTTGGAAAAGAGAAATTTCTAACACATTACTCAATGATTTTAAGTGTATAGTGTACTGGTGAATGCCACTGATGCAATTCAAAGATATCCCTAAGAAATTAGCATTCTTCTCATAGTATTAATTATCAAAGTAATAAAAAGTTATTCTCCTATACAATGAAAACTGATGTCAAGTATTGTTTCAACTATATCACATATAAAAGACATTTTACCCATGCATAAAACTTTCACATGACAGCTATAATTATGGAATGCAGTGAGTGAACAATTTGTTATTTAAAAAAAAATTTTTTTTTACTTGATTAGTTTCTCTTACTACGTTATTTCTTCGCATCATAACCATAGGACAATATTTCTAACTAAAACAAAGACATATTAATAATATATTGCATACATTACAAATATACATGTATATTCACTGCTTTAAAGTCATGTCCAGATTACAGAAAAATAAAATCTTCTTCTTGACACTTAATGTGTTCTTCGTTGTCTTCTTCTACGCGTTGTGACGGTTGTAAATTTCCTTTCATGAGCGACTTCGACAGTAAGACAGACTTTTATACAATGGTCAGCCGTACTATCGAAGCTGCCCAGGAAAGAAAATTAGTTCATGATTGAAGAAACAAAAACTCCTTTTTATATATTCAAATTAGTCTTCTCTTAGTAATCAGGTATTGCATATCACTTTACGAAATTATTTAATACTGTACAACGCATCATGATTATTTCAAAGTATATAATATAGTCATCAGTTAAAACACCAATCCTGTTAACTTTGCCTTTTTATGAGCTGTACTCAATTATAACACAAGTAACTGCTGTTAAATCATCGACATTTTATTTCAATATATTGATTTGGTAATAAGTATTGATCTTTAAGCATAGTTTTAAGTTATATGTAATATGTATTCATGAATAAAACTGTTTTTCTGAAGGCATTTTAAACAGAAAAATAAATTGAACACGCACACAAAAATATATGCAACTAGTGGGATTGCTGCAAAGAGTGTAACCCACGACTTTTGTATATCACTTTTATCACAAAGCTAAAGTGGGCTGTTGACCAAATACTTTTTTTGTCAATGATCGTGGTTGACAGTTTTTTCACATGCTTAAAGGTGTATTTTTTCCAGCGGGAAGCCATCTTTTCCAAAACAGCTTAACGGTCTCTGGGGAACGCGAGTACAATAGAGAACAAAGAAAGTAAAACGGGATATGTGTGATGGAAAAGATGCCTTCCCGCTGGAAAAAATACAGGTTTAATTTACTACAATAGTTAAGCGTCAAGTAGAAGCAATTAAATTTTGCGCATTTTAAATGACTTGAACTATAATTATACTATAAAATAATTTCAGCTGTAAATAATAAATGCCCACAGTATGCTTAGTCTATTATATGATTAGTTTTTCTCGTTTCTAAAAACTTTCATATAGTGTTATACTGTATATATAAAGAAATATAATTATAATGTTCTGAAGTCGGTTTGTTTGCAAAAATCGTTAAAAAGAAATCCAATTTGAAAGAATTTCGTTTAAGTTTTGCATATTTCTCAAGAACATAAAATACAATAAGTAAATAACCACAAATGTTTTTACCTAGCGTTAACTTAAAACTGTCATTATTGTCCAATAATTTGCTGTCTATTAATACTTACACCAAATCCAGTTTATCGTCACTGAATGCTGGTGATGTGGCATTATTATTTCTTTTTATGAGTGACATCTACAGAGTTACTGATTTCAAATGACATGTAATTCTGCTAACATCACGTATAAAAAGAAACAAACTAAACTTCTTCTATTTCGAAGTGACCATCATCCAGAAGAACCTTCTCATTCACCATTCTACCACTTTCCATGGCCGAAAGAGTTGTTCACTTGTTGAAGTATGAGATCTTCTAAGCACATCATCATCATCTGTTGTAATTTCATTTCACGAAGAACTTCGACGGTAAGACTGATTTTGTTAGCGAGCAATCTTACTGTCAAAGCTGATCATGAAATGAATGGTTTTCGACTTCAGGTGCCATCAATATTTGATCCAGAGTTACGCACTTCATTGGTATTATACTGCTGTAAATTATAAAAGTAACATAGCAAGAGACTAACAATATCAACATATAAACCCGTTTATTTTTTTTAGATTGATAATACTGGCACCTTGATAAAATATTGCATATTTAAGTGGTGTATCGTGGAATATGCTAGCTATTCCAATTAACTGGCTATAGCATGTACACAAAATAATTATTTATATTTATCAATATGTGAAATAATAATGTGAAAGGTAGATTTAATAAGTCAATAGCAATTCTTGAGGTTCAAATAATAACGCTGGGAAATTCCCAATTACTGCCAAAGAAAGCTAATGGAAATGTATAAGTTATATATATATTACTATATACATTACGAAGATACTACACAAATATTGTAATAAATTAAACAGGTTATTGGTACAAGCTGACTTGGATAACTTTAAATTACCATATCCAACATTTTTATCAATTCCATTACTACAAATAATAGCTCCTTTATTGAACAAAATTATGTGGAAATATTTGGTGATGGTAGCTAAATTTTAAATAACTTATCGATAATGTAGTATTTTATAACACTTATAGGAATGCTTTAGGTCTGTTTATACTATAGTTATGTTTTATTAGGTTACTCCTATTGTTGACTATTGTGATTTGAACATCTGATTAACGATTGCTGCTAAATATGTTTAATGTTTAAACTATACAGTGGAAATCACAAAAACAGCTGAAAATATGATTTTTTTAGGGTGTGTAATCCTAGTAAACGAAAGTTTATTTTTTTCAATTTATAATAAATGAGATTTCATATCAACCGCACCTCCTCCCCCCATTTGTGAAGGGCCCCTCCAACGCCCTTCACGCGTGGTGGACTCCAAATGTTTTATTCCACCTCCGAAATAAAAACTAT